>QTSX02001477.1:0-121576 GCA_014839935.2 Entomophthora muscae
CTTTTAAACGGGGGTCTGAATACACGGTAAAACTCCTCTCCAGTGGCTGCCCTTTTGCTTGAGTACACGCAAAGTTCCTTTGTAAATACTACCCCCTAAGGCCAATCTAGGGGAGGATAATTTTGTGAATACTGCTATTCACCATATATCAATTTTGCCTTTGGTGGGCCATTTCAAAGATAAATCTCTTGCTTTTGATTTTGCCTCTCAAAATGAGTTGATGTCTGAATCAGGGAATACAATTGTTCAGTTTCTTGATCCTGTGCAACTCACTCGCCCCACTCATGCTTATGGTGAGTGATCCTACCGCCCGTGTACTGTTTTGTGGTAAAGCTATACAGTATATAATCCCAATCTTTATATCCAATAAAATTTAAGTTATATTCACATTTTTGTCTTTGTGTCTTCTGTACTTCCACGCCTCTCTCTAGCCACAACTAGTAGAGATTATTCTTCCAGGGCCGCAAGGTAAACACATACCCTTCCCTGTCATCTAACCAAGACTTAGTACAAATCCAATCCTAAGATTAGGATTTCCCGTTGTGTGTCTGTGCTGCGCCTCAGAACACGACAGCTATTTTCATTGATTTCAGATTACTATGCCTACAAGCTAGTTATCAATCTAATTGCATCAGCAATTAGACCTCAAAGCAGTACAGAACCAAAGAACAACACACTTGGCTTCAAGAAAACCAAGACCCCAAATTTTCAAGACCAGAATGTTATAGTCAACCAATCCACAACCAAGGTGGACATACCGCAGATGAGAAAGCTCACCTTAGAAGAAGCCAGTAGAGCTATGCCTGTCCTCTGCCTTCACTTCCAGGGCAACACAAACTCTTACTTCAATGACAAATAGAAGGACCTTGGTGTGGCTTCTGTTGCAACCAAGTTTTTAGACTTGCCTGTCAATATATCTTACAATACACAGGGGGCTCTCAATGAGTTGCCCCTTGACGTGTCTAATGACATGGATTCATCTGATGGCAGTATCAAATTGCAGGCACTTTCTCATAATTAGGAGTGCTATCAATCCAACCTTCTGATCCCCACACAAGTTATTTCTTGGCTTTGAACCCTACATGAAACATACCATCATGCCACCCTCTTGTGGCCCTGTGGCTTTCCCCATATATAGTATATTAATCATAATATTCTAGAATAAGCAATACCTTATTCTTATTATTCCTGTCCTTTCTATTGGACTGTTGTCTTCCCTAATCAAATACTGAACTCTAATTGGTTCAGTTTCAACAGTGGTAGCAGTGGTAGGTTCACAGCCTACCTAAAATAAAAATCCTCCCAAGAAAGGATGAAGTTCAGGCTGTATGGCTACTCCCCATCAAGAAACTTTCCTTTCAATCCCCAAGAGGGACATCCCCAACAGGTATGTCATCTACCAAGATCAACTGGTACTTACAAGTGTGTACAATTGACTCTGCCTTGGGCAGTGCAACATGAGTGTCACCCTGCCCTAATTAGGCCTTTCTCAACACATGCTCAACCTCCAACTGGTCTTTTTTGCGGGTGGTGTCAAAGGGGCTGACATTGTCAGTTGGCTCCACTCAACTAAAACTTGCCTTTGTATCTGCCAAGTGCCTGAACTCATGTGGGTAGCCACTGCATCTGGGCACCTTACAGGGCCTTCTGCAGTGTGAATTACTAACTGGGCAAGCCAAGATCTAGATGTTATGTGGGCATCATTCAGGGACGTCACAAAATCCCGCTGCAGTGAAACCTTTTCACCTATTGTGGTGGGAACTCCTCTTGTTACGGTAGAAAATCAAATGGAAGGAATAGTGCACCCTTGTAAACCCCTTAATCAGCAAAGAACTTCAGCCAAGCCCCTGAAAGAAATTGACAACTTAAATGCTGTCATAGACAAAAAATGGGTCAAAGCTGGGGTTGCCCAAATAGCACTCAAAAATCTGGACCTGCTTTATTTTCCCCCAAATAATTATGACAAGAAAATTACACGTTATACACTATTTGGGGATGGCAGTGTGTGACCTGCTGATTGACAATTTTTTCAAATTATGATGCCATTGACTTGAATTACAATGCAGGATCATCAACTGCTGAAAATATTCTTGCCAGCCAATCAGAAGCCACAGAATCCCCTCCTTCCCTATCCTGAACTCCCTTAAGACTTTCTCATTTCCCCTCTAGAAACTTGTTTCTAGATAGCTTGATTTCCCTCAAAATAAAAGAAAGTTTATCTCAAAACAATGGTGTATTGGGTTGCTTGCCCCTGTCCTTGAAAGACTTGCCTTTGTGGCGGTCAAGGTTGCTGTTGAATCCATGGCCGCAACTTGGCCCGCCCTTTACATGCCAATGCCTTCAGATTCTTTCTCTAATTTCCCCTTGCAAGTCATTGGCTTGTTGAAAATTTTGACCTACATCTTCTGCTACACCACCATTGGATCCAAGATGTTGAACTCTTCCTCCCACTTGGGCCTCCTGCTTGTCAATCAACTGGCAATCTGCTTATTATGTCCTCATTGTATTTCCTTGAATCACACTGCATACCATTTCACTCTAACACCTCTCCTGTCCATTAAACAGACAGGGTCTGTCCCCAAATATATTGCAGCTTGACAGCAGGCCCTTGCTGCTGCCCCAGAAGCTGTCATCAACATTAATGCCATGCTCCTCACTTTAATAGTCAATGAGAACAAACCCAATATCTGCAAGTGGGTTTGTGTGGGGCGCTGTACTTCTATTGATGACTGCTACAAGGCCATTGTGGAAGCCAATAACCAGGCTTTCATAGGCTTTAATAGGACCAATGACGCACCACCCCAGTCTTGCCCCACACCTGGCAGTGCCTAAAATCAGTTGGGTTGTCACCAGCCCTCCCAACAAGAGAATGGGGCTAATTGTTCCTGCGAGGGGGAGCTCCAATTAGCACAAATTGAGGACCCAGGAATAGCCTGGGGGTTGTAGCTACAAGAGGTTCTGCAACCCCACTTGATCCATACTCTCAATCTCTCCTTATGAAAAGCCTCTGTGATTAAAATGTACACAATGTCAAGACTCTTGATGTATTCCATGTCCATGATGACAACCCTGTCCTCCAAGCAATCCATTCTTCAAATAAAATTACCCGCTTGGCCTACCCCTTCTATTTCTGTGAGACCACCCACAAACTTTTGGTAGACACTGGGACCAACCACACCATGTTCAACCAGGAATTTGCATATTCTCAGCAACTAGATCTATTACCTAGTTGATTCAAGGCAGTACAAGTAGCCAACTCACACAGAGTGGTGATTACCTATGAGACAGTACCCTTCTCTGTGAGAATGGGGAACGTCCAGGTCAAGCTCTCCAAGCCAATTATGGCAGGGCTCAGCCACAATGTCATTTCTGGCCTTGACTGGCTTTGTCACAACTGTCCCTACATTGACTGGGATACATCTGTAATTAACCTCAATAGAAATGGGGTGGGGTTTCAGATATATTCTATCAAAATGAGCAAGTTAATCCATGACATTGTATTTGTCAGAATCACATAAACGGGCATGTATGACTTCAAGGGGGGAAGCTTGACTTTAACCAACGCTCAGTCAAAGCCATCCATGCCAAACCACCTGTGGCCCCTCCCTTGACCACCTCATCTCCACCAGCACTTGCCTCACTCCCTGAGAAATACAACATGCTGTTTGACTACAAGGATTGCTGCCCAAGGCGCGCCCCCTATATTTTCTGACACCCAAAGAAGACAAAACTCTCTGTCACTAGCTGGTGGATGCAATCAAAAAGGGCTTTATCCGCCCTTCCCTCTCACCCTATAGGGCTACAGTCTTCTTTGCAGCCAAGAAGGACGGGCCCCTTCAATTGGTAACAAACTACTGCGCTCTAAACAAGGTGAATGTCAAAAAAATACCCCTTGCCGCTAATTAACAGCCTGTTTAACACGCTTGCAGGTGAAAAAGTCTTCAGTAAGATTGATCTTGTGGCAGGGTACATTCAGGTCCACATTGCACCAGGGGATAAATCAAAAACTACCTTTTGTACACACTACGGGTTGTTTGAGTGTTGTGTCATGAAATTTGGGATAATCAATGCTTCCTCCACCTTTGCCATGTTGATGAACATAGCATTTGAGGATTTAATTGGAAAATGTGTTGTTGTGTACCTTTTCAACATTGTTTTCTTCAGCCAAGATCAAACCACACATTTTCAACACCTCTGTGCTGTCCTTGACACCGTTTGTAAAAACCAGTTGAAGACTAAGCCTTCCAAATGCAAATTCCTCAAGTTGGAGCTTCTGTTCCTTGGGCACATCATCTCTGCCCAAGGGATAAAGCCCAACCCCGCCAAAATCAAGGCAATCACAAGCATGCCACCTCCCACCAATGTGGGCCAGGTGCCTACATTCTTAGGCATGGTTGCCTATGTGTGCAAGTTTATTCCCAATTTCAGGGAAATAATTACACCCCTCACTGAGCTTCTGAACACTAAGCATCACTTTCATTGGACCCCTGCCAGAGACCAAGCCTTTGAGACATTGAAGCAGAGACTTACAACTGCACCTGTATTGCAGTTCCCCAATTGGAACTTCCAATATGAACTTGAGACTGATGCCTCTGACAGAGCCATAGGGGGCGTGTTACGGGTGGAAACTGACAAGGGTGTCTTCCTCCCTGTGGCATACAAATCCAGGAAGCTCACCAACTCAGAACAATGTTACCCCATACATGATAAATAATTAGCAGCAATTGTGCACTGCGTTGAGAAATGGCACTGTTACCTGGAAGAAGCCACTGTTTCATCCTTCGTCCTGGCAGACCACAAGTTGCTTCAGTACTTCAATATGTAGTCCCATCTGGCTTGACACCAAGAAGGCTGGGTCAAACGCCTGTCCCCCTACCAGTTGTGCACCAAATACAAACCTTGGAAGGAACTTGTCACAGCTGACGCCCTCTCTAGATTATATGTAGTATCTATCCCAGGAGACAACAGCTTAGACCCATACTGGCTCATGCTCTACTTACATCCTGAAGCTACACGTTACAAAGACTTTAATTCTGTGACTATTTCCAAGCTGATGAACAACAAGATAGGGCTCCCCACTGATGCTGGTAATGTCTGCTACCAGGCAGAGACAGGTGAGAAGACACCTTATATTCCCACCACACAGCAAGGGGATACCATACTACACTACCACTGCACCTTGAGTCACATCAGAGGATGTAACCTCTTCAAAATCATGAAGCATAAGGTTTGGTGGCCTTGTATGTGCCAAGGCATTTTGGACCTTCTTGAAACATGTGTGTTGTGCAAAAATAACATGTCTAAACCTGCTTCTCCCAAGTCTGTTCTTCCCATTAAAGCCATGCAGTCCTTCAAACAGTGGGCCCTTGGCGTTATCAGACCCCTCCCCAAAAACAGACTAGGCAAGAAGTACATCATTATAGCCATCAACTACTTCATCTTTTGGTCAGTAGTGTGGGAAATCACTAATCATACCACCACCACCATCACCTGCTTCATTGGCAAAGAAATTGTGGCCTGCTTTGGGCAGCCCAAAAATCTTATCACAGATGGTGGAACTGATCTTGTATGGCACGTCATGGTGAGAGAGGGGGGCTAAATTAAATAAGTTTGGCTCCCACTCTGGTGAGACAAACCACCAGGATACCATACAGTGGATTACTAGGATAGCTGCTCTGAAGGGGGATCAAATGGAGGAGGCTGGGGATAGTTGGTAAAAGTAGGCATTTAGTCCCATCAATGCAATCCCAGTGAGCAACCAAGGAGTGCAAGAGGAACCGCAAATCAAGGCCTCAGTTGTTGGCAGGGGTACAAAGACCTCATCCTCCAGGGGGAAGGTGAGGGCGCAGATATCTCCTTAACAAGCGGGGCAAGTGAAGTGGGGTCCAGGGAGTACAGATCCAGGTCATCACAGGTAAGACTCTTAACAAGAGCCTCTCCAGAAATGATAAGACCACTAGGCAAGTGCAACAGGCTAGATGAATTGTTGCTCACTAGGCAGCCCAAAGAGAAGATGCTGTCAGGAAGCTAGGTGTAGGTAGAGGCATTGGTTGGCTCAGGACGGAATACAGCTGGGCCTGAGGGTAATGCCCACCATAGGATGGGTGATAACTTGATAATACAGGATATGGATTTCCCAAGCAAAAACCAGGGCCCTGAGTTGGGCACCATAGTATCTACCATTCCTGTCAGAGTAATGTAGAGTACTCCAAACAGTTGGGTGGACGTAGTCTCAGCAGCAGCAGGGGTCTCCATTGGGCAGTTGGGTTGTGGGGTTAAGGGCGGAGTCATGGGAACAAGGTAGGCAGGCAGATAATTGTGCTTGTCTTTGAACAATAAGGGAGGCACCTTGATCCTCTTTCCTTCACATCCTATGTATTTGGTTTCTCTAGTCCTTGCCAAGGAATTGGCAATGAGGATGGTCTCCAAGTTGTACTCTGCGTAGGCAGGGTTGGGCGGGTATTTGGTAAAATGCATAGGTCCAAATGGGGCTCCTGGGGGACGTTATAGCGCCTGGGAAGGGTTGGCAGGTTGGTCTCCAAGTTGTACTCTGCGTAGGCAGGGTTAGGCGGGTATTTGGTAAAATGCATAGGTCCAAATGGGGCTCCTGGGGGACGTTATAGCGCCTGGGAAGGGTTGGCAGGTTGGTCTCCAAGTTGTACTCTGCGTAGGCAGGGTTAGGCGGGTATTTGGTAAAATGCATAGGTCCAAATGGGGCTCCTGGGGGACGTTATAGCGCCTGGGAAGGGTTGGCAGGTTGGTCTCCAGAGGGGGCTGGTGCCTGATGGTCTACTTGGCTGGAGTTAATATGGAAGATCACTAAGACTAGATAAGGTAAGATTTTTTCAAACCAAAGGTTCATAAAACTTTATTATCAAAAATGACAATATGATCATCACCATACTGCTGGGGCTTTTATACCATGGGTTTTTGCTTCTTCAATTTTTGCAGGGTTCAGGTTCACAGACAAGGCACTGGCGGGGCATGGATCTTGGCTTAGAGTCTTGAGGGCGGCAGATCCAGGTTGTGCCTGCTCTGGTGAACAGAAGTGGCAATGCTTTGTTCTGCTGCTACTGTTCACCATAACACCTTAGTAGTTCAATTGTAATATTCCTTCTGGGCATGAGACTGGTAGCTGCTGGTGGTCATTGGCAAAGTTAGCAGTAGGTTTTGTTTTAACCTCCTTAAGGCAAGCTACAACCTCTGCATAGGTCTGGATCTTTAGTGGCGCAAGTTTGGCATCAATCTGGTGACTATTTGGGGAATTGTTCTTGGGAGACTGACAGGTCTTGGAGTAACTTGTCAACTTGGGTTTGCAATTTAACAAGTGGGCGGGTTCCTGTCCACTTTGTGTGACTCAAGTAGTCTTTGGAGGGTCAGGGTTCAATTCCAGAGTCTCTAATGTTGATTTTGAACCTCCAGTATTGATGCTTGGCAGGTTGGCAGGTTTCTGTTCCTTTTGGTTGGGGTCATCTATCTCTGGTGGTCCAGGGCTTGATCCAACTAGCAGTTGGGCGGTTTTCTGTCCACTCTAGTCAATATAAGGCTTCCCTGAGACCCAGGTTTCAATTTCCAGGTTTTCAATACAAGTATTGAAATGTCATTCATGACATCATCCCCTTCCTTCCTGGGGGTCCCCTCCTTCCTAGCCTTCTTTGCACAGTATTTTTGGATGGCCAGCTGGGCGTTGGGTAGGTTGCTTAATGGTTCCCAGGTGCTTTCCTTGGGTGGTTATCCCTTCCATTTGACGTAGTACTGTGGCGTTTTGTAGTGGGTGTGCTCTCCATGAATATATTCAACTTTGTATTCTTCAGAGTGTCTACTTGGATGAGAGGAGAGTCAGCCTTGAGTTTCTGGTGGGGTAGGGAGTTTCCTTCTTTCTTGAAGAGTAGTGCATGGTGGAAGACACTATGTATCTTCCACAAGGAGGTAGTTCTAGTTTAAAAGATACTTCATCCACTAGCTTGGTGATCTTGTAGGGGCTGCTCCTTTGGTGGGCTAACTTACAGAAGGAAACTGTCAGAGGCACGTTTTGTGAATCCAAGTATGCTTCATCCCCTATCTTCAATGGTTTCCCAGGAATCCTTTTTTTGTCGGCAAAAGCCTTGTAAGTTTGGACAGCTTGGATCAGATTCTTAAGACAGGTTTCTTGGGTATTGTGTATCTGTTCAATCCAGGTTTTCCTTGATGTTTTTGTCTCTTTACTGCCAATGCTGGGGTCCCAAGATGAGTCAAACCCATAATTGTCTTTAAATGGGGACATTCTGGTAGATGTGTGGTCTTTGCTGTTGTAGGCGTACTGGGCCATGGGTAGCTTCTTGGCCCAGTTATCTTGGTTGTCATTGGTGTAGCATTGTAGGTATTGTTCAAGTATTTGATTCAGTTGTTCAGTCTGGCCATTGGTCTTAGGGTGGTAGGAAGTGAATACACAGTACTTTACTCCTAAGTCTTTCATCACCTGAGTCCAATAGTTGGAGGTGAATTGGGGGCCTCTATCAGTGATGATTTCTGCTGGGGTGCTGTGTTGGGTCAGGATGTGGTTGTGGAAGTGTCTAGCTGTCTCTTCAGTGGTGCAGTGGGTGGTGGTAGGGACAAAATAGGACATTTTAGTAAACCTGTCTACCATGACTAAAATGGCATTGAAAAAAAAATTAAGGGGGTAGTTCTACAATATAGTCCATTGAAAAAGATTGCCAGGGTCCCGTTGGTATATCTAGTGGTCTTAGCAGGCCTTCAGGTTTAGATCTACAGGTTTTGGTCATCCCGCATATTTCACAGCCCTCAATGTAGGCAGCCACATCTTTGTCCATTTGGGGCCAAGCATAATTATTAATTCCTTGGAATGTCTTGAGTCTGTCAGGGTGTCTGGCCATCTCTGAGTTATAATAGTCTATGAGAACTTTAGTTCTTGTCTCTCCTTCAGGTAAATAGATTTGGTTATGTAGTAACAGGGTAGTTCCTTTCAACAAGAATCCTTTCTTGTGGTGGCAGCTCTTGGGGTCTTAGGTCAAGTTGGCAATGAGTTCTGTTGAGTATTTGTCTAATTTCTGCACCTCAATTATGTTGGGTTTGCAAGCCATTATCTTCATGTACATCAGCTGAATACCTAGGCTGGCAGGGTCAAGAAGTATGTGGGTGCTATGGTCTTTGGTCTCAGATGTGGAGGGTATCAAGTCTGCTCTTCTGCTCAGTGTGTCAGGTACTATGTTGACTTTCCCAGGTTCATAGTCAATTGTCAGAGTGTAGTTGGCCAGTTCTAGGGCCCATCTGCCCTGTCTCTGGTTCAGCTGTCAGGATTTAAAGAATTAAACCAAGTTCTTGTGGTCATTTAAGACTTTCACTGGGAATTCAGTGCCACATAGGTACTGGCACCAATGTTTCAGGGTCTTTATAATTGTGAACATCTCTTTATTGTAGATTGGGTAATTTCCTTTGTCTGGCAGCATTTTCTTGGAGTAATATGCTACAGAATGAAGCATACTATCCCCTCCTTCCTGAAGAAGGACCCCATCCACCGCAAAGTCAGATGTGTTGGTCTCCAGTACAAATGGTTTGGATGGATCCGGCATGGCCAGGACAAGGGCGGAGGTGAAGGCAAGCTTTAAGGCTTCAAAGGCGGCAGTACATTCCAGGGTCCAGATAAACAGGACCTTGTCAGAGCAAAGACAGGTCAGGGGTAGCGTAATTTGAGAAAAAAAATTAGATGAAATCCCTGCAATAATTTGCCAGGCCTAAAACACTTCTCACATCCTTTCTGCATTTGGGCACCGGCCAGGTATTTACTGCTTCTATTTTGTCCTGCGCCATGGCAAACCTGACGGTTTTCACTACATATCCTAGAGATTTGACCTTGGACTGAAAGAATTCACATTTTTTCAGCTTGGCGTGTAAGTTGGCCTGGGAGAGTTTCTCCAGTATAAGGTCAAGGTGTTGGAGGTGTTCAGTGTGTGACTTTCTGTATATGAGGATGTTGTTCAAATATGCAACACAAAATTGGTCAAGGTACTTGCCTAGGACAGTGTTGATCATCCTTTGGAAGGTACTGGGGGCATTGCACAGGCCAAATAGCATTACTAGGTATTCATACAATCCATATCTGGTTTGAAGGCCATCTTGTATTTGTCTCCATCTTTGATGAAGATCTGGTTGAAGGCATCTCTTAGGTCAATCTTTGAATACACCTGGGCTCCAGTCAGTATGTTGCAGAGGTCATCAGCGTTGAGGATGGGGTAGCAGCTCTTCACTGTACTATTGTTCAGTTTATGATAGTTTACACATGGGCGCATTCCACCATCTTTTTTCCTACAAACAGCATGGGAGACAAGCAAGGGGCCTTTGACACTCAAATAAAACCCTTTTTGGCCATGTCCTCTATGTAAGTCTTCAAGGCTACCTGTTTGTGGTGATTGCAGCTATAGATGGGGCCATGATGTGGTTGGGTTCCTGGTAACAGGTCTATTGCGTGGTTGTAGATTGAATGGCTGGGTAGTTTTGTGGCTTCTTTTTTGCTAAACACATGTTCCCATTTCTGTAGGGGGTTAGGTAGTATCCTGACGCTAGGCTCTATCTTTATGGTTAAGAGTTTGTTGGGCAGCGTTCTGCTGGGGCTCATACAGAAGGGAACAGTGTCACAAGATTCAGGTTGTCCCAACGTAGCATTCTGTTCACAATAGTTTGGGATCAGGCCGTGTTTTTCAGAAAAGGAGTTGCCCAGTATTAGGGGGTGGGGTAACCCTGTCAAGAGGATCAAGGGGGGTTGGGTGCACGTTCTGTCCAATTGTAAAGGGAAGTTCTTGTTTGCATCTGTATCCTGTGTCCAGAGAACTGTTTCCCATGATTACTTGTAGGCTATGTTCTGAGGCTGTCAGGCCTAGTTCCTTGGCCAGGCTGGCGTCAATGAAACTTTCATCAGCTCTCATATCAATGAAAGCTTTGATCTGGCGCTTAATTCTCAATAGTTCTGTGGTCACTTGGATGAATTTTTAAGATTATGCAGAGGTGTTTATTTGTGCTAAGGATACAGGAGATGTATTCTTTTTGGGGAAAGCTCTTGTGAGATGCCCTGCCTCATGGCAGTAGAAACATAACCCATCTTGATAGTGGTGTTGTAGTTCTTTGGGAGATATTCCTGGTCAATTTGACGTTGCAGTTCTGCCAAAACAGGTAGTATACAGGTTCAGACCTTCCTGGTTTAAGCTCAGTCCTTTGCATAGGGGCAGTAGTTCCTCCAGGCTCAGTGTGAGAAGGTGGTGTTTCAACAGGTCTTTCATGGCTAAATTAACTCCTTTTCTGAAGATAATTGCAGCTAATTCATCCTCAAGTTGGGTGTGAGTATTCAGTTTAATGAACTCATCCATATAGACTTAGATGGGACGGTTTCCTTATTAGATCTTCAACAGAGAGTTCAGCGCATAGTATCTGGTGTCTTGGTTGTCTCCAGTGGCCATCAGTTCACTTTCAAATCAGGAGTAATCAAGGCAAAATTTGATGTCTTCAGCGGTGGCCTTTCTGAACCAATCCAGTGTGTCTCCTCACAGCATGGTGGCCACCCCCAGGACTTTCTCAGTTTTACTGGGATATGCATTGGTGTTGGCTTGAAAGTGGAGACAGAGGACAGACATGGCTTGGCAAGCTTCTTCTAAGGTGAGTTTGCTCATCTGGGGCATGTCCACCTTGGTTGTGGTCTGGTTCACTATCACATTTTGTACTTGTGACGTGGCTGTGTTCTGGGGTTCTGCCCCAAGTGCGGGGTCTTTAAATTCTTGGCGGGTTGGTTCTTCATCTGTGAGAGTATCAGGGAGGTAATTGCATTATGGGTGTAATAAGTGATTATCACAAAAAAGCATACAAGTTGCCCCAAATGTTAACACCATCTTGGGGCCCAGGTTACCATGTTTGTAAAAGATTGTCATAATTTCAGGAAGCCAGGAGTAGGTAGAGGCATTGGTTGGCTTGGGACAGAATACGGCTGGGCCTGAGGGTAATGCCCACCATAGGATGGGTGATAACTTGATAATACAGGATATGGATTGCCCAAGCAAAAACCAGGGCCTTGAGTTGGGCACCATAGTATCTACCATTCCTACCAGAGTAATGTAGAGTACTCCAAACAGTTGGGTGGACATAGTCTCAGCAGCAGCGGGGGTCTCCATTGGGTGGTCAGGTTGCGGGGTTAAGGGCAGAGTCATGGGAACAAAGTAAGCAGGCAGATAATTGTACTTGTCTTTGAACAATAAGGGCGGCACCTTGATCCCCTTTCCTTCACGTCCTATGTATTCAGTTTCTCTAGTCCTTTCCAAGGAATTGGCAATGAGGATGGTTTCCAAATTGTACTCTGAATAGGCAGGGTTGGGCGGGTATTTGTTAAAATGCACAGGTCCAAATGGGGCTCCCGGGGGACAGTATAGCGCCTGGGAAGAGTTGGCAGGTTGGTTTCCAGAGGGGTCTGGTGCCTGATGGTCTACTTGGCTGGAGTTAATATGGAAGATCACTAAGACTAGATAAGGTAAGATTTTTTCAAACCAAAGGTTCATAAAACTTTATTATCAAAAATGACAATATGGTCATCACCATACTGCTGGGGCTTTTATACCATGGGTTTTTGCTTCTTCAATTTTTGCAGGCTAGGTTCACAGACAAGGCACTGGCGGGGCATGGATCTTGGCTTAGAGTCTTGAGGGCGGCAGATCCAGGTTGTGCCTGCTCTGGTGAACAGAACTGACAATTCTTTGTTCTGCCGCTACTGTTCACCATGTCACCTGAGTAGTTCAATTGTACTTTCCTTCTGGACGGGAGACTGGCAGCTGCTGGTGTTCATTGGCAAAGTTAGCAGTAGGTTTTGTTTTAACCTTCTTAAGGCAAGCTACAACCTCTACATAGGTCTGGATCTTTGGTGGCGCAAGTTTGGCAGCAATCTGGTGACCATTTGGGGAATTGTCCTCAGGAGCCTGGCAGGTCTCGGAGTAACTTGTCAACTCAGGTTTGCAATTTAACAAGTTGGCAGGTTTCTGTCCACTTTGTGTGACTTGAGTAGTCTTTAGAGGTTCAGGGTGTGATTCCAGGGTCTCAAATGTTGATTCTTGTCATGAATGACATTTCAATACTTGTATTGAAAGCTCAAGAGTTGAGCCCCAGTTCCCAAAGGACGGATTGAACCCTCCAGGACAGTCCAGGATCCGCCAACCTGTTAAGTCACAGTCTCAAATTGATGAAATACTCTGCAACCCGCCGGCCTAATACAGAAAATCCCCTGAATAGTTGCCAGTCTGCCGTCAAACTGGTGCCAATGAAGACCCATATTGATAAAGAAGATGTAACCTGGCTAATGGAGGTTGGTGAAGGACCTGCTGCCAACCTGCTCAACGCCAATACTGGAGTTTTGAAACCAACATTGGAAACCCTGGAATCAAACCCTGACCCTCCAAAGACTACTTGAGTCACACAAAGTGGACAGGAGACCACCCACTTGTTGAATTGCAAACCTGAGTTAACAAGTTACTCTGAGACCCGCCAGCCTTCTAAAGACAATTCCCCAAATGTTCACCAGATTGATGCCAACCTTGAGCCACCAAAGACCCAAACCTATGCAGAGGTTGAAGCTTGCCTTAAGGAGTTTAAAACAAACCCTATTTTTAACCTTGCCAATGATCACCAGCAACTGCCAGTCTTCCACCCAGAAGGGGTAGTACAATTGGACTACTCAGGTGACATAGTGAACAGTGGCAGCAAAACAAAGCATTGCCATTCCTATTTGCCAGAGCAGGCACAACCTGAATCTGCTGCCCTTGAGACTCCAAGCCAAGACCCATGTCCCGCCAGTGCCTTGTCTGCAAACCTGAACCCTGCAAAAATTGAAGAAGCAAAGTCCCATGGTATAAAAACCCTGGTGGTACAGTGAAGACCCCATTGTCATTTTCAATAATAAAGTTTTATGAACCTTTGGTTTGAAAAAATCTTACCCTATCTAGTCTTAGTGATCTTCTATCTTAATTCCAGTCAAGTAGACTACCAGGCTGCCGCCCCCTCCCAAGTCCAATCTACCAAATTGTCCCAGGCATTATACCGCCCCCCAGGAGCTCCCTTTGAACCTGTGCACTTTACCGAGTACCCCCCCCCCCAACCCGGCCTATTCAGAGTACAACTTGGAAATCATCCTCATTGCTGACTCCTTGGCCAGGACTAGAGAAACCAAATACATAGGACGCAAAGGAAAGTGGTACAAACGGCTGTCAAGATTGTTCAAAGACAAGTACAATTATCTGCCAGTGTACCTGTTCCCATGACTCCACCATTAACCCCAAGACCAGACCGCCCCTTGGAACTTGCCACGCCGCCGAGACCACCTCTACCCAACTGTTTGGAGTACTCTATATTACTTTGACAGGATTGGTGGATTCTGTGGTCTCCAACTCCGGACCCTGGTCCTTGCTTGGCCAATCTGTATCTTATATTATCAAGTTAGCACCCATTCTATGGTGGGCCCTACCCGCCGGCTTGACCGCCCCTCACCCTGAGCCACCCAATGCCTCTACCTATGACTGGTTTCCTGACATGATAACAATCTTTTACAAACACGGTAACCTGGGCCCCAAGATGTTGTTAACACTTGGGGCAACTTGTATACTTTTTTTGTGATAATCACTTATTACACCCATAAGGCAATTACCTCCCTGATACTCCCATGGATGAAGAACCAACCCGCCAAAAAACTGAAAGACCCTGCACCTGGTGCCAAACCCCAGAACCCAGCCACGTCACAAGTGCAATATATGATAGTAAACCAGACCACAACCAAGGTGGATATGCCCCAGATGGGCAAACTCACCTTAGAAGAAGCTTGCCGAGCCATGCCATGCCAGTCCTCTGCCTCCACTTCCAAACCAACGCCAATGCCTACCCCAGTGACACTGAGAAAGTCTTGGGGGTGGCTGCCATGCTATCAGGAGACGCACTGGATTGGTTTGGGAAAGCCACCACTGAAGATGTCAAATTTTGCCTTGACTATTCAAAATTTGAGGCCGAGCTCATGAGCACTGGCAATGACAAAGACACCAGATACTATGCGCTGAACTCTATGTTAGAGATCTTACAAGCAAACCGCCCTATCCAAGCCTATATCAATGAGTTTCTTAAACTTAAGGCGTGCACCCAACTTGAAGATGAATTATCTGCATTTCTCTTCAGAAAGGGAGTCAATTCAGTTATGAAAGACCTGTTAGGGCACCACCTGCCCACACTGAGCCTGGAGGAACTACTTCCCATATGCAAAGGCCTGAGTCTAAACCAAGAAGGACAGAACTTGTACCCTGCCCGAGCCGGCAGGGCCATGACACCTAATTGACCTGTAATGTCCCCTGACAAGTTGCAACGCCATTATTGAGATAGGTTGTGTTTCTACTGCCATAAGGCCAGACACCTAACCAGAGCATTCCCTAAGAAGAATAAACCTCTGGTATCCTTGGCACAAATAAAAACCTCTGCGCAATCTTATAAATTCATCCAGGTGACTATAGACTGTATGGGAATCAAGCGCCAGATTGAGGCTTTTATTGACACAGGAGCCAATGAAAGCTTTATTGACGCCAACCTGGCAAAGGAACTAGGATTAACAGCTTCAGAGCGCAGCCTACAAGTAACCATGGGGAACAGTTCCCTGGACACTGGTTACAAGTGTGAACAGGAACTTCCTTTGACAATTGGACAGAACGTGTATCCAACCCCCTTGATCCTCTTGCCGGGATTGCCTCACCCTCTAATACTGGGCAACTCATGGTCCAGCAGACATGGTCTTATCCTAAACTATTGTGAGCAGACCGCCACCTTGGGACAACCTGAATCTTGTGACACCGTTCTGTTCTGTATGAGTCCTGGCAGAACCCCAACCAACAGACTTTTAACCATAAAGATGGAACCCAGTGTTGGGACACTACCTATTCCCTTACAGAAGTGGGACCACGTATTTAGCAAAGAAGAGGCCACAAAACTACCCAACCACTCAATCTATGACCACAACATAGACCTTCTACCAGGCACCCAACCACATCATGGCCCTATCTATAGTTGCAACCACCAAGAATAAGCAGCCCTGAAAGCTTACTTGGAGGATATGACAAGAAAGGGCTTCATCCAAGTGTCAAAGGCCCCCTGCTTGTCACTGATGCTGTTTGTAGGGAAGAAGGATGGCGGAATGCGCCCCTGCGTGAACTACCAGAAGCTAAACAATATTACTGTGAAGAACCGCTATCTCATCCCCAACGCTGACGACCTTTGCAATGTACTAACTGGAGCCCAGGTGTACTCAAAAATTGACCTAAGAGACGCCTTCAACCAGATCAGAATCAAGGAGGAGGACAAATACAAGACAGCTTTCAAAACCATATATGGATTGTACAAATACCTAGTGATGCCATTTGGCTTATGCAACACCCCCAGCACTTTCCAAAGGATGATTAACACTTTCCTAGGGGAATACCTTGACCACTTTTGTGTTGCTTACTTAGACAACATCCTCATCTACAGCAAGACTCATGAGGAACACCTGCACCACCTGGACCTTATACTCAAAAAACTCTCCCAAGAAACCTACACGCCAAGCTTAAGAAATGTGAATTCTTCAAGCCCAAAGTTGAATTCTTGGGATACATAGTAAATACCGGCGGTTTTGCAATAGCACAGGACAAAGTAGAAGCAATAATGTCTTGGCCAATGCCCAAATGTAGAAAAGATGTGAGAAGTTTTTTGGGCCTTGCAAATTATTGCAGGGATTTCATCCAAAAAATTTCTCACATCACTCTGCCCCTGACCCGCTTATGCTCTGACAAGGTCACCTTTGCCTGAACTCTGGAAGGCACCACCGCCTTCAAGACCCTGAAACTTGCCTTCACCTCCGCCCCCGTCCTGGCCATGCCCGACCCATCCAAGCCTTTTTTACTGGAAACAGACGCGTCTGACTTTGCGGTGGGTGGGGTCCTTCTTCAGGAAGGAGGGGATAGTATGCTACATCCTGTAGCATATTACTCCAAGAAGATGCTGCCTGTTGAAGTAAACTACCAAATCTACGACAAGGAGATGCTTGCTATAATGAAGACCTTGAAACATTGGCGCCAATACCTATGTGGCGCCGAGTTTCCAGTAAAAGTCCTAACCGACCACAAGAACTTGGTTTACTTCTTTAAACCCAGACAGCTAAACCAGAGGCAGGCCAGATGGGCCTTGGAACTGGCTGACTATACCTTGACCATTGACTACAAGCCTGGGAAGGTGAACGTGGTACCTGACGCCCTGAGTAGAAGAGCTGATCTGACCCCTTCCTCTGCAGAAACCAAAGACCACAACACACGTGTACTCCTTGACCCTGCCAGCCTAGGCATTCAACTTATGTACATGAAGATAATGGCCCACAAACCTGACATAATTGAGGCACAGAAACAAGACAAATACTCAGCAGAACTTGTTGACAACTTGACCTCAGACCCAGAGAGCTGCCACCACAAGAAAGGATTTTTGCTGAAAGGATCCACCCTACTATTACACAACCAAATCTATGTACCAGAATTTGAAACAAGGACCAAAGTACTCATTGATTATCATGACTCAGAGATGGCCAGTCACCCTGGCAGACTCAAGACACTCCAAGAAATCAAGAATTACATTTGGCCCCAAATGGACAAAGACGTGGCTGCCTATATCAATGGTTGTGAGACATGTGGAAGAACCAAAACCTGTAGATCCAAACCTGAAGGCCTGCTAAAACCACTAGACATACCAGCGGGACCCTGGCAGTCTGTTTCAATGGATTATATTGTAGAACTGCCCCTCTTCAATTTGTTCAATGTCATCCTGGTCATGGTAGATAGGTTTACTAAGATGTCCTATTTTGTACCTACCACCACTCACTGCACTGCCGCAGAGACAGCTAGACACTTCCACAACCACATCCTAACTCAACATGGTAATCCGGGGGAAATCATCACTGATAGAGGACCCCAATTCACCTCCAAATGCTGGACTCAGGTGATGAAGGACTTGGGGGTAAAACTCTGTGTATCAACCTCCTATCACCCACAAACCAATGGCCAGACTGAACGAGTGAACCAAATACTTGAACAATACCTACAATGCTACGCTAATGCCGACCAAGATAACTGGGCAGAGATACAACCCATGGCACAGTATGCTTACAACAGCAAAGACCATGCATCCACTGGAATGTCCCCCTTCAAAGCCAATTATGGCTTTGACCCATCCTGGGATCCCAGTATTGGTAGTAAGGAAACAAACCTGTCAGGAAAAACCTGGATTGAACAGATACATGACACCCAACAAACCTGTCTTAAGAACCTGACTTGTGCTGTCCAGACTTATAAGGCGTTTGCAGACAAAAAGAGGACCCCTGGGAAACCGTTGAAAGTAGGAGACAAAGTCTATCTGGATTCTCAAAACGTGCCTCTGACTGTCCCCTGTCAGAAGTTAGCCCACAGAAGAAGTGGCCCCTACAAGATCACCAAGCTAGTAGGTGAAGTAGAATTTGAACTAGAACTACCCCCCTTGTGGAAAATACATCTTGTCTTCCACTGCGCGCTTCTATTCAAGAAAGAAGGAAACTCCTTCCCCTACCAGAAACTCAAGACTGACCCCCCTCCCATCTAAGTAGGACGCTCTGAAGAATATGAAGTTGAATATACAATGGGGACTGTACCCACTATAAAACCCTCCAGTACTACGTCAAGTAGAAGGGATACCCACCTGAGGAAAGCACCTGGGAACCAATAAGCAACCTACCCAACGCCCAACCAGCAATCCAACAATACCTTGAGAAGAAGGCCAGGAAGGAAGGGACCCCCGGGAAGGAAGGGGATGATGTCATGAATGATATTTCAATACTTGTATTAAAAGCTCAAGAGTTGAGCCCCAGTTCCTAAAGAACGGATCAAACCCTCCAGGACAGTCCAGGATCCGCCAACCTGTTAAGTCACAGGCTCAAATTGATGGAATACTCCGTGAACTGTTGGCCTACTACAGAAAATCCCCTGAATAGTTGCCAGTCTGCCGTCAAACTGGTGCCAATGAAGACCCATATCAACAAAGGAGATGTAACCTGGCTAACAGAGGTTGGTGAAGGACCTGCTGCCAAGGTAACAGTGGCAAAATTGACTGTAGGGATGTAAAAGTGAGAATTCAAAAGTGAGAATCTAAAAGTAGCCATGTTGACACTTTTTAAATTTTCAAAATGGCTTTTTATAATAAAGTAATTACTTTTTCTTGGCTTTTTTAGTTGAGAGAATGAATAAAAAGTATTTTATATGACCATAATAAATTTTAATTTCAGATGAGCTATTTTAATTTAATTTTAAGATTTTAAAAGTGTTGACATGGCCACTTTTACATTCTCACTTTGGAATTCTCACTTTTTCATCCCTACAGTCAATTTTGCCACTGTTGCTGCTGCCAACCTGCCCAACGCCAATACTGAAGTTTTGAAACCAACATTGAAAACCCTGGAATCAAACCCTGACCCTCCAAAGACTACTTGAGTCACACAAAGTGGACAGGAGACTGCCCACTTGTTAAATTGCAAACCCAAGTTACTCCGAGACCCACTAGCCTCCCAAAGACAATTCCCCAAATGTTCACCAGATTGATGCCAACCTTGAGCCACCAAAGACCCAAACCTATACAGAGGTTGCAGCTTGCCTTAAGGAGGTTAAAACAAAACCTATTTTTAACCTTGCCAATGACCACCAGCAACTGCCAGTCTCCCGCCCAGAAGGGGTAGTACAATTGGACTACTCAGGTGACATAGTGAACAGTGGCAGCGGAACAAAGCATTGCCATTCCTATTTTCCAGAGCAGGCACAGCCTGGATCTGCTGCCCTTGAGACTCCAAGCCAATACCCATGTCCCGCCAGTGCCTTGTCTGCAAACCTGAACCCTGCAAAAATCAAAGAAGCAAAGTCCCATGGTATAAAAACCCTGGCAGTACAGTGAAGACCCCATTGTCATTTTTGATAATAAAGTTTTATGAACCTTTGGTTCAAACAAATCTTACCCTATCTAGTCTTAGTGATCTTCTATCTTAATTCCGGTCAAGTAGACTACCAGGCTGCCGCCCCCTCCCGAGCCCAATCTGCCAAATTTCCCCAGGCATTATACCGCCCCCCAGGAGCTCCCTTTGGACCTGTACACTTTACCAAGTATCCCCCCAACCCAGCCTATTCAGAGTACGGCTTGGAAACCATCCTCATTGCTGACCCCTTGGCCACGACTAGAGAAACTGAATACATAGGACGCAAAGGAAAGTGGTACAAAAGGCCACCAAGATTTTTCAAAGACAAGTACAATTATCTTCCAGCGTACTTTGTTCCCATGACTCCACCATTAACCCCAAGACCAGACCGCCCCTTGGAACCCACTGCCGCCGCCAAGACCACCTCTACCCAACTGTTTGGAGCACTCTATATTACTTTGACAGGATTGGTGGATTCTGTGGTCCCCAACTCCGGACCCTGGTCCTTGTTCAGCCAATCTGTATCTTATATTATCGAGTTATCACCCATTTTATGGTGGGCCCTACTGCCGGCCTGACTGCCCCTCACTCTGAGCCGCCCAATGCCTCTACCTATGACTGGTTTCCTGAAAATTCTGAACCTCCAGTATTAACACTTGGCAGGTTGGCAGGTTTCTGTTCCTCTTGGTTGGGGTCATCTATCTCTGGTGGTCCAGGGTTTGACCCAACTGGCAGTTGGGCAGTTTCCTGTTCACTCTGGTCAACATAAGGCTTTCCCTGAGACCTGGGTTTCAATTCCCAGGGTTTCAATACAAGTATTGAAATGTCCTTCATGACACATGCAAGACCAAAGGTCTGGGTAAGTAGTCCAGAGGAGCATCATAAAGGGGACCAGGGAAACCCTCACAAACTTGAGAGCAGGGAGTATCATTTAATGATCACCAGAGAATTTGGAGTCTGAAGGTAGTAATTTTAACCTTGATTGCTATATGAAAATCTTGTACCAAAGGAGCTGCAAGCCTGTTATTTTTTAAATTATCAAAGTGATCTGGGCAGCCTTGGGGATGGACTCGGGTGGCTTTGGCGGTGCCTGGAACAAAAGCGGGATCAAAATCAAGCAAAAACAAGAGAGAATCAAGGTAACAGTAGTTAAATATACTAACTGTTAATTTAATATTTGGTTTCAAACATGATTTTCAAGAGCAGGAACTCTTTGAATTAAATATATCCACTGACAGTTCCCTTAGGGGTTTTGAAAGTGATGCTGGGTATAAAGAAGGCTGGCAAAAGGTAAGAGACTTATAAGAAAAGACTAACACTTTTAAAATTTTATAAAGAACTCCCAACAAGAGTTCAAATTCACAAACTTATAAAATGCTGTAAACCAAATCTAAACCTTTAATATGAGTAGAAAATCAACAATCAGGAGACTGAAATTCTCCTGACTATGTTAAAAAGGATGGGTTGTCACTGTGCTATCACATGACTAGCTTAATGGGGTCTGATTAGCCAGGAGAGAATATTTGCTGACCTGAGTCAGGAGAGTTGAAGAGTTTTGAATTAATTTCCTGAACACCTCTGATTGGCTAGAATTGCCTTCAGGACCTTGTTGATCAATTGACTTTAGAGGAACTGATGTGGAGAAATTTTATTGGGTGGTCCTAATGCTCTTTAACAACAGGCAACACCAGGCTAAAAAATAGTCTAAATTAATCAGGGTTTCTTCCATGAAAGGGGAAGTGAAGGTTGTAGACTCCATAGAGTATGCAACAACAAATCTTTCATCAACAGTGTGGGCTAAATCTTCAAGTGAATTGAGTGGTTTAGCCAGACTTTGAGAGGATTTCTTTGTACAACAGGGGAAGACTGTCCTTTCCAAGCCCAAAGGGGGCAGTGAATTTACAGTCATGAAGATGTAATGCCCCAAGAATGCCCTTCAAAGAATAGTCATAACTCTCTATCATTCCCAAGCCAATGTACTAGTAGAGTGCCTAAATGGTTCATTAGTCCAGCTGATCACCAAGCTCTCACAGGAGCACCCTAATACTGTGTGAACTGAACACCTACCCACCGTCCTACTTGTCTTGCAAGCAAGGGTCAACAGGGGCACTGGGTTCAGTCCCAGCACCCTGGCCTTTGGGATGCCCAACAGGTTATTGGGGGTAAAACAAGGGAAATTACAATTCATGGTTCCCGGGAAGCCCCTCTTGTTGACTACTCCCTCCCTGAGTCAGTGGTGTGCCAAAGCCTGAGACATTTAACACAGTGAATTGATGAGGGAAAAAACACCTGGAGGCAAGATATGCTGTAGGTGATTCTTTCTATGTCCTCAACCCAATTCTGCTAAATTAGAACCAAATCACCCAAGGCCCTTCAAAATAGCTGTGGTCTGACAACCACACTTTTCAACTTGAAGATGCCTAAGAAAACACCAAAAAGCTTCACCACAATTGCTTGCGCCCCTGCTGTGCCATCTTCACACAAAGGTTGTTTGTGCAGACCTTCCCAGATCTTCTGTAGACTCCAATCCTGGTGTCTGACAACAAGCAGGGGGCAAGGGGAGGTGTTGCAATCAAGTTTTCTTTCTTGTCTGCCAACATATCTTATGATACAGAGGGGGCGCTCAATGAGTTACTCCTTGACATATCTAACAACATGAACCAATCTGATGGCAATATTGAATTTTGGGCACTTTCTCCTAATTGGAAGTGCTGCCAATTTGACTTGCTGATCCCTTCACAAGTTATTCCTTGGCTCTGGACCTTACATGAAACACACCACTATGCCACCCCCTGTGGCCTTGTGGCTTTCCCATATAGTATATTAGTCACAATATTCTACAATAAACAACATCTTATTCTATTCATTCTTGTTCTTTTTATTGGACTGCTGTCTTCCCTAATCAAACACTGAATTATCATTGGTTCAGTTGCAACACCAAGGGCAATGGGTCTCTCAAATCAGTGCTTTTAATCCAAACACATCAGCTATCCAGGACATGGTCAGTGAGTATTGCGAGAGCATGTCAGGCAAGGCCAACAGTAAGAAATACATCGCTGCTTCCAGTGATTTCACCTCCAGATAGCTGGTGGCCCAAGCCATACCAATAACAATTTACATTGATTTATAGGCAAGGGAATCATCAGCAAGTCTGGAAAGCCAGAACCAACTATCATAGATGGAGGTGAAGGACTGATCTCTGACAACATGAACATCTATTTGGCCAAACAAGCAGCAAAACACACAGTAACTATGTCATACCATTTACATGCAAACGGCAGAGTGGAATAACTAAATGGTCCCCTAGTGAAAGCCCTTTTTAAACTCACTACTAGAGCATCTTAAGACTGGCCAAAACAGTTACCTAAAGCTCTTTTTTTATGGCGCTCTTTAAGTGAACAGATTCACAGAATTTTTATGAATTGGTCTACAGCATTCTGGCCAACATAATTCAAGCCCTCACAGGGCCCAAGCTTAAATACCTAAGAGGGTACCATCTAAATACAACCCAAATGTGTCAGGGACCCACTCATTGGGAAGTCTCTCTCTAATAGAATGAAGAAGAGCTCCCAAGTTGAATTTGACTAGAGTGGAACCTACTAGAATCCCTATCATTAACATGTGTAAAAGGTGACCAAATAAACAGAATCTCCTCAGAAAGGAAGTGAAGTGATTTAACAGGTAATAGACGCTGGTATATCCCAAAACTAACCAGGGGGGCTTGAGATGAATAATGGGAGGAAATTGAGCAGTTTTAATGTATGGGGCATGACAGCGGTGTGGTCCAAAACAATACCAAATAAAGTCTTCTGTTTTATTGGTTGGAGTGAATTCAGGGGTTTAAAAGTTCAGGTTAGCCTGGCCAAGCCTAATTAACTAACACAAGGCCCAGATTATCAATATGGGCTTCATGTGGAGTAGGGAATCCAGGGTATCTAATAATCAAAATTTAGAGGGTTTTACAAATATAGATTATTAAAATGATGATAGGAATATAAATTTTTGGAGCAATTTGGTCAGAGAGAACTATTCAGCTTAAATACTGAAGTCAAGCGGAGGTGGGAACATAGTGGTTACCAGGTGATCCTGAAATAGTAGGTTGGAAAGTATTTCTTTGTAGGTCTACAGCAAGCTGCAGCCTGCAATGCAAGAGAAAGAAGTAATTTGGTTTATTGTATTGCAGTATTCTTCTGCACTATGATTGTGGTGGTCTTTTGGGTCTGGATGAATGGTACTTCTTAGGCTTGGTTGATTTGAATCAACTGATTGGCTTGCTGGTTTCCCTGAATATTGTTGGTATGGATTTAAGCATTTAATTTTTGTTTGATTGGCTAATTTGGAGGTTTCAGAGCTAATTTTAAACACTCTTTCATTTTTGTTGTCAGATCCTTCATCTGCTGCCTGAATTTTTTATTTCAAAGTAGAATTTATACCATTGTCTTTGTTTGAGCTTTCACCTTTGCTTTTTTTTACTCTTAATAGTGCATTTGTTAATTGATTTTGAAGGTGTTTTCAAATTGATTAATTTAGTTAATCTGTTAGTATTCTTAATTCCTATTTTTGCATTTAAAAATGCAATTTTTGTATCCCTGTGTCTACCCATTGACCCAGAGTTTGATGCACTGCTTGTTGTCAGAAAATTGCAGACCTTGGTATTTTATCATCAGCCAGATGATATCCTAACTTTTCTAACATTAGGAAAGTACAGAGAACCTGTGACTTTGGTGTAACCTTTGGCCTGGAATATTTTGCTGTCGTCAGAAGTAGCAAGTCTGACAGGGCCCAAGGTCCAAAGAATTTGGACAGTTCTTTCTACTTCTGGATATAGTTTCATAAGTTGTTGTCTCTATATTTTACTATAGGGCTTAATACTGTATGGCAACAGTATGATCTTTTGCTCTTCACTTAATTGGAATCAAACTAGGGAAAGGATTTGAAATATCAACTCTTTATTAGAAGACTGATATCGAGGCTGACCCAGCTGCCGTGTTTATTTGAGTTAGCTCTGGCCCAACCTTGAGTGTGTGAGGTTTGTGACAGAAGAGTGTTTGACAACTTCCACAGCTCAGTATCCTTTCTGAAGCTGTGCAACTATCCCTTAATCTGAGCGGAGTAGCTGTGAACCTGGACCACGTTTCAGGTGGCTAGCTAGCCTGGCTGGCTACTAGTTGATGGAGATAATTCTTCACTTAATCAGAGCTGCTCTAATACAATAGGCTCACAGCCTTTTATCTTAGAGTGTTTGGCCTGACGGCCCAGTCTATTTTGGGCTCTTCTAGAAGTGTTTCAGATGATAGCCCATATGATGGCCCAGTCTATTTTAGGCTCTTCTAGAAGTGTTTCAGATAATGTCCCTTATGATGGCTGTTGTTCTAAAATGTAAATAAAGTTTAGAATAGTAATTATATATAGGAAGCATGTTTGAGGTGGTTGTTGAGGTGGACTAATTAATAGCACAATATCTGCATGGTTCACTATTGATTAGGAATAGTATTTTGCAATTGCCAGGATATGATTTGATCATTTGAATCCATTGATTCCACAAACTCGCAGCCTGCATTAATTTGTTGAAACCATTCCTAAGAGTGATTAACTGCTGGCCCGTGTTATTTGGTTGAAACCATTATTAAGAGAAATTAACTGCTGGCCCGCGTTATTTTGTTGAATTCATTAATTAGTCAATATCCAGAAATCCTGACACTTGTGAAAGGGATAAAATCCCTTACAAAATGTATGGCTTGTCAATCACAATCAAGAGGTCTAGAAGAAAAAGTGACTTCAAAGCATGACAATCCCCTTCAAAAAAAGGTGCAAAGTTGGTGACAAAGTCTGGATAATGAATACTGACAAGAGCAAACTGCAACCATAAAAAGTGGGCCTGTTATTGTGCTAAAAACAGATGATAATATTACTTACCTGGTTCAAGGATTGGGCAAATGAAAGCAAGACAAGACCTTACATCACGACCAACTCTGACCATGCAAAGCAAGACAAAAGCAGTGAGAGGCTGTACTACCTGCAACCAAGCAACAGCTGGTAGAATGCAGAGCCTTTGCCCCAGAAAATCTTTTCATTGACCTGGCACCTGACAAAGCCAGCTCTCAGAAGGGGATGTCAAAACTGTGAGGTCAGTCCCTGGCAAGGCTTTGCACAGAAGACCCTGTACTGCTCAACTTGACTATCCTGGCCCTTGAAGCCAAATGCAGAAGTCAACTTGAATTACCAAACAGGGAAATGAGAACTGCTAACAATCTCAACCCAGTGGCAACCTTGGTCCAGTGCTTAGCTTATTAGTGGGATCAAGCCACCCTCTCACCCTGCAAATAATTGATCAGTGGGTATCTTGTTCCTGCTAAGGGATTCACCAAAACTGTATAATCTCTCATAACCCAATAAAGACATTATCTAGTCTCTAAACATCTTTCCCTTGTAACTGTGCTAACACAGCACAGTTACAAAAGAAGTAGATGAACTTAATATCTTATTAATAAAAATGAAATAGTATATGATTTATAGGGATGTAGATCAGTCACCAGGTAGACAGGAGCATAACTGTTCTGGTTCAGTATCGCAATCCGAACAAGCCAGGCGGAAGAATCCTGGATGGGATTGGTCTGGCCCTATTCAAGGAGAGAAATCTGATATGGTCTGGATAATGTGATTCATGATATGCACCCTTTTAAGGCCCTATGTAAACCTTTGTGGTGCATCTTTTGATGGTGATCTAGCTCATTCTTAAGTTTAAAGCTGTGCATTAAACGATGCGGTGATTCATCGTTTAGGGGGTGCTGTATAAGGGTGTTAAGGTGTTTATAGCTATATTGCTTAAGTTTGTTTAGAATCTGTATCGCTGATAATTGATTAAACTTGTGATAGCTGCTGCTTGGGAGTGGGTTTGATCCGTTCATCTGGTGGATATTCCTAGTGCTAGCCGTCCTGATGTTAACCTATTCGAAAATTCCGAGGCGCGCCAAGAGAGTTTGCTTTCTATAGGACATCGCTGTTTAAGTTTGGATCCTTTGCTTTATTGAAGCCCAATATTTTTAACCAACCCCTTGACGTTTATAACTGTTGGGAAGGGCTACATTGGTTGATTTATAGCAGTGTTGTGGAAATGGGGGATTTGGAGGTATTAATCTGTTATTAGAAAGGCCATGTTATGCTTACGTAATTATAGCTTTTTATCATGTCGATATATGTAAAAATGCCTTGCCTATAGCCATAAATGTAATTTGGGGTAATGTTGCTTGATATGGCTATATATCGGAATAAGTCATGATTCGAAGTCGAACTGTATAGTCTATGATTTTGGATATCTTGATGGTGTCCATGAAAAGTAAAATAGATGTGACCAATCAGATGCTAGATTCAAGGCTTTTGGTGAACGAGTTAAGCAGTCTATTTGAATAAATGTAAGGGTAATAGTCTGGATAAGCAGAGCTTGGGCCCAATAGAATTTTGCCTTCTTGGCTGGATATGAGCTGTTGGACGAGTGCAAGTGGAGGAGGAAATCTGTTTAGGGACAAGAAAGGAAAACGCAATCCGATAAGGCTGCTGTCCCGAGAGTGGCAGGGATTATTTGTCATGCAAGCAGAACGGACTTTATTCCAGAAATGTCTGATCTTCAGTCTTTAGGATAGATGATCCCATATAGGATGAGCAAAATCAGGGCTGCTTAGTTGCTTAGGTTTGACGTGTTCGATTGGTCTGTAAGCATGGATGTTAAATTAGGACTAATGGGTGCACCTAAATATAGTCAAGCCTAGATTCAAACCAGCGAGAACTAGAATTATAGAAACACGTAAATTGCGGGAGTCTTCTAATGAGAAGATGCTGTCATAAAGTGGTCATTACCTGGGTGTTTGGGCTTTGAAGAAGTCAAAATGTGTAAATCCTGGGGATTTATAGTTTTGGTTGAATTCCTGGCGAAGATGTGGAGTCAACCTCACTTGGGTTTAAATTAAGCTTTATATTTGCAATTAAATTGTTTGAATTTATTTCGGGGGATCCAAATTTAAAGTTGGCTATTGGCTTATGATTTGTCAAGTTGGAGTCATAATACAATTGGCTTTTTCGCATGTGAGCCCTTGACAGAGTCCAAGACGGAGTCCTTGACGAGCCAGGAGTCAAATCAGATCGAGTCCAAGGGGCCATTCCGAGGAGTAATTTGGCCGGAAGGGATGCAGTGATTGGATAAACGGGACTTCGGTCAAACCGATTGTAATTCCAATCCACTTCAGGAATGGAAGGCCAATTGGGGGGAGCAGTTTATCCTCGCCTAAACCCTTCTGTGGCGGAGTGGATTGGAAATGGGCATCTTATACCGTGGAGTCCGCTCCACCAGCAATCGGCACTCTTCTTATGATATCATAGACAAATCCTTGGTGCCGCTGGAGGTGTTGATTAGATAATGACGTCATCATCAAGTGTATGTTTTGCAACTAGATATTCTTCAGGGGTGTTCAATGACTGTTCAGATCTGCGCCGGGGTTTGCCACCGTTTGGTTGCAGCATCAACTTCACGCTGAGGGCCTGAGCGCGTCTGATGTAGCGGGCTTAGCTCGCGTTTTTACAATTCCACCCGCCATTGATTGGGCGGGATGTTTTTTGGGAAACGGCACAAGCCACCGATCGATGATTGGCTGCAAGGGAAAAGGCTGGGGCAATGGGGAGCCAATGGGGTTTGATGGCGGGAAAGCAGATTGGCAATATTTATATTATCTGGGAATTAGAGCAAGACGTCATTCTCCTCCTGTATTTTGTAGCCAAGTAACCCCTCTATACCCTCTGTATTGCTCTGGGCATGTCGGATCACAACCACGCCTCGTTCCTCGACTCTATGTGGGCCACAAATGAATCTGAAAGCCCATTCACGCCAAAGCCTCGCCCTGGTGTGCGCTTTGGCCAGCCTTTGTACTCCCTGGGCCGCGCCCAGCCCCTTTCCCCCTCCCGCAATCACTTTCACACTGTGTTGCGCTCGCCACCTCCACTTGCCAGTGCAAGCTCCACTTTTTCTTCGCGCCTAACTTCACCAGTCAATGCTCCTCCTCACTTTGAGGAGGACTATATGCTGATCCCACGTTCTGTGCCTGTGACCCGCCGCAACTCCCTCGAGTTTGGCTTTTATCCCTACTCGTCTCTCTTGCCCAAACCTGATGACAAAATTCGCAAAGCTTCTGCTCCTTCCTCTGCTCGCCTTGCTACATTCCAGCCCTTTGATTCTCTTCCTATTGATACTCACTTTTTAGACGATGATCCAGAGCCCACCTCGCGAGCTTCTCAGGGTATGCGTGATTACTTGGACGTCTACTCTGATCATGACAAGTTCCCCATCCTGGTTAACCATGGAGGGCGAAATAAACTTTCTGTCACTTCTGCTGCTCTAGATCTGGCCCCACTCTCTTCATCTAAAGATAACAAGCCTCGCAACCGCTCACAGGCTCACTTTGGGGAACTCACTTCCCCTGACAGGCGCCTTGAACGGTTCCCCGACAAGTTTCCCAACTTTGATACAATGGACAATGTGGCGTACACATACGTTCCTGCTACTGGGGCTTTCACCCCCACCCGTCCTCATCAGGCACCGGTCTCCGATCCTCCCATCACTGGGTTATGTCGGTTTTATCTACAAGGCCACTGTACCAAAGCTAACCGTTGCATGTTCAAGCACGTGTCCAAGGCTGACTACCTACGACATCAATCTCGCCCCAAGGAAGCCCCTCGTAACACCAACAAGCCTCGCCCCAAGCCAACTGCACGTCCTGCACCAATCCACATCCCCCCTGTTGCCGTACCTCCCATACAAAAAACCCCTACCAAGATGAACCGCCGATACACAGAGAGTGACAAATATGTACATCACCCCCAACGTAAGTAACTGCTTTCTCCCCTATTGACATTTAGTTGACTTGCGACTTCTCTCCAAAGACTTTTCTCAGCACGTAGGTAGCCTGGCTGCTCTCTGTGTAGATCAGCATGGTTGTCGTTTTCTTCAAAAGAAGCTCGAGGAGCGTAAACCATACCAGACGCAAGTCATTTTCCAGGAGGTGTCAGCCACCTTTGTTGAGCTTATGACAGACCCGTTTGGCAACTACCTTTGCCAGAAGCTCATGGAGCATTGCAATGATACCCAACGTTCACGCCTTGTTGAAATTGCCTCAACTCGCCTTGTACAGATCTCTCTTAATATGCACGGTACACGTGCTGTTCAGAAGATGCTTGAGTTCCTTGTGCCTGGAAACGGCATCCGGCCTGCACCCGCTATATTCAGCATCATTGACTCTATTAAGGATAATGTAGTAGATCTCATCAAGGTATCTAATTTCTCTCCTCACTCTAATCATTCAGGATCTCAACGGCAACCATGTCATCCAAAAATGTATCAACTTGTTATGCCCTGAATTCAATCAGGTATTCCTCCCTTTATGACTGGGCCTAATTTATTAGTTCATTTATGACTCGGTCAGCACCCACGTGGTGGAAGTTGCCACTCACCGCCACGGATGCTGTGTGCTTCAGCGTTGTATTGACAATGCCTCTGATGCCCAGAAGCGCCAGCTGGCCCTGGCCATTACCGAGGCAGCCCCTCGTCTTGTGCAGGACCCCTTTGGCAACTACGTTATCCAATATGTTTTGGACCTGTCCATCCCTGAATATACTGCACTTGTGATTGCCCAGTTCATGGGCCGTGTATGCTCTCTCTCGGTCCAAAAGTTTAGCTCCAATGTTATTGAAAAATGTATTCGCAATGCCGAGAAGGTAACTCGCCGCCATTTGATTCAGGAGCTGTTGAATCGTGAACGACTCGACCTGCTCATCCGTGACTCCTACGCCAACTATGTTGTGCAGACTTGTCTTGAGTTTGCCGAGAAGGATCAGCGCGCCAAGGTAACCCATTGTTTGATCCCCTTTAACCTCTAGCTTGTCCAATGCATAGAGCCCCTTCTTAGCTCCGTCAAGGGCACCACCTATGGCAAGCGTATCATGAACTGCATTAGCCGCAGCCTCTCTGAAGCCGATCAAGAACCTGAATTTGGACCCGAGCTGCACAAAGATCAACCGAGCGCCATTCGCGCCTAGAATTCCAGCCCGTGTAGAAAAATTCCACGCCTGGCCAAAACTTCACCAGCCTAGCCTGGATGTATCCTTTCCCGTACTTTATCCGCATTCCTGTCTCTCTGTAATCTACCCCCGTGCTCACCGGTCTGTGTGATTTCGTGATACTCCCCTGTTCTGCTTTTACAGATCATGTCTACTGTCTTAAAAATATATATGCCGTTTTGTTGCCAACTAATTGACGATTGTAATTTATGGCCCTCCTCATATCGCCAACCCCTTGCAGAGCCTGCTATTCGCAGCTCTTGTGCGATTCCAGGGACTGGGTTTCATAATCAGCGGCCCTCTGCCAAGTTACAATAACGCGCTCTAATTAAATATTACTACTTTTTAATTCATCTTGTTTCTGTATCAACTTTCCGTATATCAGCTAATTTTAACGCGTTTCTTAACTACAGACAAGCCAATCACGTTTAATTAATTTCTTATCGCCTTGTTAAGTGTTGGCAATGTAAGAATTTGTAATTGAAACTGGTCGCTGATCAAACAAAGCATCTGAATTAAAGCCGATTGGGATCTTTACCGATTCACAACCAATAACTATGGATCCAACCGTAAACTCTAAGCTTTGACAGCAATGTAATTAGAATCCGAGTGGAATTCCGATCAACTTAACACATCCTGCGTCAAACAACATGGCTGGGTTAAGCCATTCCATAAAGCGTACTTTGAATCCCCACGCATCGCAGGTTTCAAACCCAGCTTCCAGGACAGACCCCCAACGACAAAAGGTATCCCCATGGCTATAAACTATCCCAGCCGTTACTACATCTTACCAGAGTATACCATCCCATACTCTCGGTCAGTATCCGACCAAACTCCAACTTGGGAGTGGACCACAGCCTTTACATCTATAACATCAAATCGGAATGACCGTCTTAAAAAGGGAGCCAGACTTAGTTCCCGTCAAGTATCACCAGTGTTGTAAAAATAGCAGCTTGAGTGCTGAATTCTACAATTAGTTAGTCTACTACTCCTTTTCTTAATACTGTACCTGTAGTTGGTATAGTGACAGCCTTGGTTAAGACAGAAGAATAAAATTAAATAAGACAAAACATGTATTTTATTTGATAGTGATGCGTTAATATAGCATGGGGCAGTGGAATTGCCACCCAAGGAAAGAGGTACTGGCAAAAGGACCTGCCCAAAGGAGGGGATTGGAAATGCATACCTGAAAGAGCGGCGCAGGGAAACAACCGGTTCCACATGCTTTGCTTAACTAGGGCAAAAGGTGCTCATTGCGTCATCTCATTATTAACCTCAGAAGTGAAGCCCACGCTTGATGTGCAATCTAAATACCCTTCAGATATTTGTTTTTAGATGTTTAAACCATATTTAACCCATGTAAAACCATGTTGCAATAGGGCAATTGTGCGATTGTTCCATTGCTTAGTCCCCAAGTGGATGTTTCTTTGTTTAATCCATTCAGGATCTGCAACAGCCAGTACCATGTACCGCAACAACCATCCATCAACATACATACATACATACATACATACATACATACATACATACATACATACATACATACATACATACATACATACATACATACATACATACATACATACATACATACATACATACATACATACATACATACATACATACATACATACATACATACATACATACATACATACATACATACATACATACATACATACATACATACATACATACATACATACATATGACAAGTTGGTATAACCTCCTAGAGCCAAATACCTATCTTTCCTGAAGCTAGGGCAGCTGCCACCAGTTTCTAGCTCTGAGTCAGTTTAGTCAAAGGTTAATTTGAAAATATTTAAATATCAAGTTATATCAGGAAGCCAGGCATAGATAGAGGCATTAGGTGACTCAGGACAGGGTACTGCCAGGCCAGTGGGTAATGCTCATCATAGAATAGGTGGTAACCTGATAATGTAGGATAAGGATTACCCAAGTAAAGCTCAGGGCCCAGAGTTGGGGACCACAGAATCCACCAATCCTGTCAAAGTAATATAGAGTACTCCATACAGCTGGGTAAACATGGTCTCTGCAGTGGTGATAGGTTTCATTGGGCAGTCAGGCTGCAGGGTCAAGGGCAGAGTCATGGGGACAAAGTAGGCAGGCAGGTAATTGTACTTGTCTTTGAAAAATCTTGGCAGCATTATGTACCACTTTCTTTCACAACCTATAGTTTCAGTCTCTCTAGACCTTGCCAAGGGGTCAACAAAGAGTATGTTCTCCAAGTTGAACTCATAGTAGGCAGGGTTTGATGGCTATTTGGTGAAATAAACAGGTTCAAAGAGAGCTCCAGGAGGACAGTATAGTGCCAGAGGTGGGTCACCAGATTAGTCTCTAGAGTGAGCGGCTGTCTAGATGTCTACTTGGCTGAAGTTGAGATGAAAGATCACTAAGACTAAATAAGAAAGTATTTGCTCAAAACAAAGGTTCATAAACTTTGTCATTAAAAATGACAATATGGTCATCCTCATACCGCCAGGGTTCTTATACCACGTGATTTTGCTTTGTTGCAACTGAACTAATGAGGATTCAGTATTTGGAATTGGGAAAGACAACATTCCAATAAAAAGGACAAACTAATAAGAATAATGTATCATTTATTGTAGAACATTATGGTTAATATACCATATGGAGAAAGCCACAAGGGGGTGGCATAATGAAAAGTTCCATATAAGGTTTGAAGCCAAGGAATAACTTGTGCGGGGATCATCAAGTTGAATTGGTAGCGCTTCTAATTAGGATAAAGTACCTGCCATTTGATATTGCCATCAGATTAACCCATAACATTAGATACGTCAAGGGGCAGCTCATCGAGCGCCCTCTGTGTATTGTAAGATACGTTAGCAGGCAAGTCTGGAAACTTGGTTGCAACACCCCCTTGCCCCCTGCTTGTTGTCAGACACCAAGACCAGAGTCTGCAGAAGGTCTGGGAAGGTCCTCACAAACAACCTTTGTGCGAGAATGGCGCAGCAGGGGCGCAAACAATCATGATAAAGCTTCATGGTATTCCCCTGGGCATCTTTAAGTTGATAGGTATGATTGTCATAGACATCAGTTATCTTGAAAGGCCCTAGGTGGTTGGATTTTAACTTGGCAGAATTGAGGTTGAGGGTTTAGACGGGGTCACCTACGGCGTACCTGGCTTTGAGGTGCTTTGTCCCTCCTTCAATTTGCTTGTGTTCAATTTCCCGGGCTTTGGCGCACCATTGGTCTAGGGATGGGATTGTTACTAGGGGAGGCTTTTTGGGAACTCTGGACCGTAGTTTTCCCTGTTCAACTCCTGTCAGACTGTCAGGTGTCCCAAAGGCCAGGGTGCTGGGGCTGAACCCTGTGCCCCTGTTGATTCTTGCTTGTAGGATAATTAGAGCAGTGGGCAGGTGTTCAGTCCATGCGGTGTTGGGGTGCTCTTGTGAGAGCTTGGCAATCAGCTGAACCAGTGAGCTGTTTAACCGTTATACACGTCCATTGGCTTGAGGATGATAGGGGGTTGTAATTACACATTGAAGTGTGTTCTTGGCGCAGTATGCCTTCATGACATGCCCAACAAGTTTGGGGCCGCCATCTGTGATGAGACGTTTGGGTCTTCCAAAGCAGGCCATAATTTCCTTGCCAATGAAGCAGGTGATGGTGGTGTGGTTAGTTGTTGCCCAGGCCACTGGCCAGCAAGTGAAGTAGTCAATGGCAGTGATAATGTACTTCTTCCCCAATCTGTCTTCAGGGAGTGGCCCCACAATGTCAAGGGCCCAATGTTTGAAGAGTTTCATAGCCTTGATGGGCAGGAAAGACTTGGGGGGGTGCAGGTTTGGACGTATTATTTTCGCACAGCACACACGTTTCAATGAGATCCAAGATGTCTTGATGCATGCACAGCCATCAAACCTTTCATTTCATGATCTCAAAGAGGTTACGCCCTCTGATATGACCCAGAGTTTGGTGGTAGTGCAATATTGTGTCACCTTGTTGCGTGATGGGAATGTAAGGTGTCTTCTCACCTGTCTCTGCCCAACAGCAGACATTACCAGCATTGGTGGTGAACTGAATTTCATTGTCCTTCAGCTTGGAGATGGTTACTGAGTTAAGGCCTTTATAGCAAGTTGCCTCAGGGTGAAGGTAGAGCATGGGCCAATCTGGGTCCAAACTGTCGTCCCCAGTGATAGACGCTACATAGAGTCATGAAAGAGCGTCGGCTGTGACAAGTTCCTTTCCAGGCTTGTACTTGATGTGCAACTGGTAAGAGGATAGACGTTCAACCCATCCTGCTTGGCGGCATGTCAAATGGGACTGTGTGTTGAAGTACTGGAGTGACTTGTGGTCTGTCAGAACACGGGGTGAGAAGGTAGCATCTTCCAGGTAACAGCATCACTTCTCAATGCAGTGCACAATTGCTGCCAATTCTTTATCATGAATGGGATAGTGCTGTTTGAGTTGGTAAGCTTCCTGGACTCATATGCCACGGGGAGAAATATGCCATTGTTGGTTTATACCCTTAGCACACCCCCTATGGCCCTGTCAGAGGCATCAGTCTCAAGTTTGTACTGAAGGTTTTTATTGGGGAACTGCAGTACTGGTGCTGTTGTGAGCCTTTGCTTCAACATCTCAAGGGCTCAATCTTTGACAGGGGTCCCATGAAAGCGCTGTTTGGTATTGAGGAGCTCAGTGAGAGGTGCAATTAGTTCCCTGCAATTGGGAATGAACTTGCGCACATAGGCAACCATGCCTAAGAATGTAGACACCTGGCCCACATTGGTGGGAGGTGGCATGCCTGTGATTCATTATCCTGACTCTGAAGTTTGGCTATAGCAGCAGTAGTGATAGCTCTCTCTTGATCAAATTCTGCACTGAGTTCATTTAGACCTTGGGCGGCAAGGTCAGCTACCTGTTGCAATTGATCAAAGGAATAGACACTGAATGCATTGAGCTGTTGCACTAGGCGTTCAAAGTCGGTGAGATAAGCGTTTAGGGTGGAGTCTACTTGAGTTTGCCAGGGTTGTTCTAACTGGTGAAACTCAAGTAGCCGCTTCCTAACATACTCAGGGATGGACTGGCACATTTGCTTGATAGAATTGACTAAACATGTTTGAGAGGTGACCAAATCACGCTGATTGTCAGATACCAGGGAGAACAGGGAATGAATTCATTGTTGGTAGGTGGCAAACTGGTCCCAATGATGGGTAACAGCTGCTTGTAGAGATGAGATCTCTTGAATGTGGAGTCCTAACATAATGTGGTGGTGGGCCAAGGCAGGCTGTACAAAGGATGACAGCAGGTGTTCAGCGGAGCCAGTCGCTGAGAGGAGATGTTGTGGAAACTGATGGGCCACAATTAACTCATAGTAATTGGCATGGCTAAACTGTAGCTGAAGGCAAGGGATGGCCCTGTCCTGAGCTATCCCAAGGGCTACTGCCATGACTTGTTCCAAGTCAGGGGTACCCATAGGATAAGCAGCTAGGCAGGGACTATTCCCAAGATTCAGTACAGTAGGGAAAATAGGCGGGTCGGAAATGTCTTCCTCAATAGGAGGGCTGGTAATTTCAGGCGAGGTCAACTCCCAAATAGGCGGAGACAAGAGACCTGAAAACGTAGATGCAAAAGAGATAACCAAGGGGCTTACAGCCCCTTTAGTGAGCACCATTTTTGTTGTGTTCTGAGGTGCAGCACAGATACACAATGGGTAATCCTAACCTTAGGATTGGATTTGTACTAAGTCTTGGTTAGATGACAGGGAAGGTAAATGTGTTTACCTTGCGGCCCTGGATGAATAATCTCTACTAGGCGTGGCTAGAGAGAGGCGCGGAAGTACAGAAGACACAAAGACAAAAATGTGAATAGAACTTAATTTTATTAGTAAAATAGGAAATGGATTATATAGTGGTTGGGAATACTACAAAACACTACCAGGACGGTAGGATCACTCGCCACAAGCATGAGTGGAGCAAGTGAGTTGCACAGAGTCAGGAAACCAAACAATCATATTTCCTGATGCAGAAACCAGTTCATTTTGAGAGCCAAAAGCAAAAGCAAGAGATTTGTCTTTGAAATGGCCCACCAAAGGCGAAATAAAAACATGGTGAATGCTGTTATTCACGGCATTCTACTTCAGCATTGTTAACTTTGGCAGTGTCCTCTTTCTTGGGACAGGAGCGGTTTGCGCTTTGGCTGAAATTGCCATTGATTCAATTGGAGTTGCTGTTGTTATGTTTGGTAATCTGGATTTTGTTGCCATTGGAGTTTTCTCTGCCATTGCTGTTTGAGGGGCAATTGCTGTTGCATGCAGCATATTCCATGTTTGCGCGTTTTTCAGTGTGCTTGGCTTCATCAATGAGCGCAGGCATGGAGGTATTAGCCTCTGGGTGGATGAGGGTAGCAAAAGAGGGTTTCATTCTGTTGATGAATGAGGCTCTGGTATGTAAGTTATCAGCTTGTGCTGGATTTTGGATTTTGCGATGTATTTCCTCAAATTTGCTGGCGTAAGCTGCAATAGTGGTCTTCTGAGGAAGATCACTAAGCTGTATTGCAATGTCTTGGAGGGATTCAGTGACGCAAAAATTGTGGGTGATGTCCGCTTTAAACTCTTCCCAGTTGTCAAGCTGGCTGTCAGTTTGTGAGCCAACCCAGGTGGAAAATCAGTTGGCTGCAGCCTTGTACAGGAGCTTGCTGGCTTCCTGGATCCATTTCTCATGGGAGATGCGGCTTGCGCGGAGTTTGGCAACTGTGTGGTCTATACAGTTGATGATGTTTTCTTTGTTTTTACCAAAGAAATTGTCAATACCAATGTATTTGGTGTTGGTCAACTCATCTGTGATATGTGGTTGTATGTTTGTTTATGGTTGGAGAGAGCAACTGTATTGAATTATCTTGGCGCATGCTTTGGAAATGACCAGAACTTCAAATATGGTGCATCCACTAGGTATATCTTTGTTGATGTTGTGGGTGTGGAAGTATGTTTTCCAGGTCTCCTGGGATGTGGCCTGGTTGAGTATGTGAGCAAAGATGGGCAGGTTTTGGTCAGTCATTTTCTCTTTCATGGGTGTGGTCAAAAAACTGTAGCTGCTACCAGTGATAAGGAGCGTCTTGTGAGGAAGCTTCAAATATCTAATTAAGTAGGAAGAGAAGTATATTTTATTGGATAATACTTTAGACTTATATATACTTGGCTGTGGTGGGGATTTAGTTGGATCAAACCTAGGGGTTGGTCATGTGCAAGGTGGGTTCAAGCCACTGGATACTTGGACAGTCAGGTGATATTTCTTGGTTACCATTCCTGGTATGTCAAACGGTATATTGGAAAGGGACCAAATCAGGCAATGGCTGGATGTTAAGTGGGTTGGCAGTAGCTAGAATGCTTGTACATCCAGACCCTCAACACAATGTAGCAACAACCCCTAAAGTGTATTTGAATAAGGTAATGAGCAAGTAGGAGACAAAAGGTCCCTGTGCTTGACATAAGGGATTGGAATCGGATTTGGCAGATCACCTGACACAACCTGATTATCTGATTGATTGGTGGAGAAATGTTGAAGAGCAAAACCAGGGGAACTGGAGAGTTTAATACTAATTTTTGTCTTGCAATTTGATTGGCTAGAGTTGGTTTGGAGTTTTTAAGATTCATTCAAGTTTGGGGGTATCAGTGTGGCTTGTTTTGATTGGCCAGCCCTAATAGTCTTCAACAACAGTTGGTACCAAGCCAGCAAATAGTCCAAATTGACCAGCATTTATTCCCAGGGTGGAGCAACAAAAGCAGGAGAGTCTGGGGGGTATGCTAACACAAATCTTTCATATGCAGTGTGGGCTAAATCCTCAAAAAAATTAAGAGGTTATGTAGATTTTGAGTGATTTTCTTTGTGCGCCAAGGGGAGATTGTCCTACCAGGGCTAAAGGGGGAGTAACTTTACACCAAGAGCCTGAACTTTGAAACAAAAATTCTACCAAATCTGCCAAAGTAATATAGAATACTCCATAACGCTGGGTGGAAATGGTCTCAGGGGCAACAACAGATTCTTGAAGGCAGTCTGACTGCAGGGTCAAAGGGGGGCCATTGGTACTGGATAGGTTGATTATTGGTTATATTTTTCATGTAATATCCTGGGCTGCATGGTATACCGCTTTTCTTTGCAGTTGTAGGGTTATGGAGTTCTTGATAAGGGGTTAGCATTCATTATATTCTCAAGTTTGATTTCTGAATAGGCTGGCTTGATGTAAGACTTCAGACTTTTTCAACAACAGCTGCAGTTGTATCAAAGCCTGTGCTCAACCATCACCAACAAATTACTATTTCCCAAGGATACAAAAGATACAGCTAGGATTGAGACAATAGTTTTATTGATGAGCCTAAACAGAAGGAGATTGAATTGCTTGGAATAATAGAACTGTGAGGGTTTTTATACCCAATTCTATGAAAAGGAGATGATAGGGGAATTATGTTTAAGCGGATTAACTCATAATTTGAATCAAAAGTATATTGTCAGGAGTAAGATTCTGAAAGCTGGAATTGAGGGCTTTTGGCTGACACTAGTTTGGGCTGAAATGGTTCAGTATTTGCGGAAATATAGGCGACCAAAGATGGTAAAGAAGAAACAAACAAACAAATAGAAGTCTTGGCATAAATATCAACAAAATAGGAAATATGAGTTGAGACTTAAATTCTCAGTCCTGACACAAAAGGTTCCAAGGCGGCGCTTTGTAGTCTTTGAGCTACGTAGGCCGTCATGGTGCCTTTGTTGGATGGTTGTGGCATGGAGGCAGGAGCCTGGAAGAACCCTTGCACAGACATGGTGTTGAAAGTGGGTAGTGAAATCACCATATTATGGTACAAGACGAAGCCATCAGGTATCTTGGTACCAGGAGTGTATGGGGTCCAGTCAGGCGGGAGGCCAGACATAATTCTGTCAAAGATTTGTTGGCCGCGGCGTGTGCGGGCAACAGGTAGAATTTTTTTCAAGATAAGGTAGGATGGAGAACCTACCTGTGCTACCAATGTTGTAACTGTGCTGTTTTAGCAGAGTTACAAGGGGAAAAGTATTTAGAAACTAGATAATAATCTTTATTGAGAGATAGTGATTATATAGTCATTGTGAATCAAGGATGATAGAAAAATGATTGTGTTGATCACACGGTTTGATGGAAGAAGGGGGTGGCTTGATCCTGTTAGTGAGTCAAGCATCAAAACAAGGTATCCATCATACAGGATCATCATCTGTTCATGTTGTTGGATTTATTAATTTGAGTTGACTCCCTAGTCTGGCTTCAAGTGTTCAGATAATCAGATTGCAGGTCACAAACCCGCTTGGTTGGAACCTTGCTGGTGGGTTGAGCCTGCGGTTTTGATACCACCAGGATGGGAGCCATGATTTGCAAGTTCAGCCTCCTCTCTCACACTAGCTGTGACAGAAATTGAGGGATAATAAGAAGCTGTCTTCATGTGGTGGGGAATCACTCACTAAATCCACATAGAGTTAATGATTAACCACCAACACAGCTTCAGATACTGTTTTGTGAAATTTCCAAATAAGATACTAGGGTTAAGTAAAATAATTAATCCTAACCAAAAGAGCCCAAGATAAATGGCCTGCAAGAGAATCAGAGTGTCTTCTGCATAAAATTCAGGACATTGAGATAGCACCAGAGTTTTGGCTTTGACAGTAGGAGAAACAGCTCTGAGATTGACAGGCATTAAATTAACATTTGGCAGAGGCAACAAAGAAGTACTGACGGCAGGGCCCCATCTTCCTGTAATAATCCAGCTAAGGAATAAATTGTAGAGAATGTAGCACAAAAGGCCAACTACAGGATGTATTTAAAATAAAAATTAGACCAAGGGATATTTGATTTTATTGAGTAAATTTTTGGAAGGACTTAACTCTTAAGAGTTGAAACAGTGAAAATTATTCAATATATATCAAAATTTGACTAAGCAATACCGCTGTTGTAACTGTGCTGTTTTAGCAGAGTTACAAGGGGAAAAGATTTAGAGGATAGATGTAATCTTTATTGTGAGATAGTGATTATATAGCTATTGTGAATCAATGGATAGAAGGAACATGATTGGTGACCACACGGCTGGATGAAAGAGGGGGGTGGCTTGATCCTGCTAATGAGTCAAGCGCCAAATTGAGGTATCCACCGTGAGGGATCATCATTTGCTCATGTTGACTGATTTGGTAATCCAAGTTGACTTCTGGGTTTGGCTTCAAGTGGCCGGGTAATTGGATTGCGGGTCACAAACCCGCTTGGTTGGAACCTTGCTGGCAAGTTGAGCCTGTGGTTTTGACACCCCCCCCGGCTGAAAGTCGGCCTCCTCAGGGGGCAGGTTGTTGGGGAGGTTGTTAGGAGCCCGGGCGCCATATTGAACCAGTTGTTGTTTGGTGGCAGGCAGGATGGTTTCTCGTTGCTTCTGTCTCGCTTTGCAAGGTTGTAGGCGGTTGTGGTGTAGCGTCTTGTCCTGCTTACGTTTCCCGAGCCCTTTCACAAGGTAAGTGTTATTGTTGTTTACCTTTAGGATTATTGCTGGCCCTACTTTTTTGGGTTGTAGTTTGCTTTTGTCAACGTTCATGACCCAGACTCTGTCCCTGACTTTGTGTCTTTGACAGATGGGAATGAAGGTCTTTTGTAAGTGTTCTTTTTCTTTGGCTGCTTGTTGGCTGTTGGCTTCCATTACTTGAGGATCATAAAAAGGGGGGACTTGACTTGGAATTTCCAGTTTGGGTCCTGTCAATGCTTGAATGATATTAGGCTGTGTGCTGTATACCAGTTCAAACAGGCTTTTCCCTGTGGATCTGTTCACTCGGGTTTAGCACACAAGTAATGCAGTTGGTAGCTGCTTATACCAGTCTTCAGGTCTCCTGGCGGTGAGTTTGGCTAGGGCTTGCACAAGGCTACCATTGAGCCGCTCTATGCGTCCATTGGCTTGTGGATGGTATGGTGTAGTGACAGTGTGTTTGACCCCATTTTTGGCGAGATACACATTGGTGTTTTTGGAGGTCAATTCTTTGCCCCCATTGGTTATCAGGAGTTCTGGCTTTCCAAACTTGCTGATGATTTCTTTGCCAATGAACCATTAGACGTTGTTACCAGTGTGCAATTTCACTGCTTGGGCTACTGGCCACCTTGTCGCAAAATTGATGGCTGTAATGATGTATTTTTTATTCTTGTGCTTTCCTGGCATGGGGCCTACAATGTCCAGAGCCCATACCTTGAATGGTAGTTGGGTTTGGATGGGGAGTACAGACTTAGGCAGGGTCTCGCTTCTGGCAAACTTTTTGCAGACCTTGCACTGTTCTAACACTTCTTGGAAATTGCGGTATAAGGTTGGCCACCAGGCTTTATGTTTTAGGAATTTGTACAGATTTTGGCTCTTGGTATGTCCAAGATCTCTGTGGTAGCAAAGAATGGTATTGGCTTGTTGATGTGTGGGAATGTAGGGGATGGTTGTGCCATCTGATATCTTTCTGTGAAAAGTCCTGTATACATCAGCAAAGAGGTGCTCATTCTTGATGACCGTTTCTTTGGTGATATTGGTTGTGCCTGCGGGGAACCCTTTGTCTTTTGTGCATAGTACTAGGAGAGGCCAGTCTGGGTTGAGCCCATTCTCTCCCCTAGAAGCGCGGACATACAGGCGGGATAGGGTGTCTGCCATGGCAAGTTTGGCCCCGGGCTTATATTGGATGAGCATGTTAAACCTTTCTAAAACTTCCATCCACCGCGCTTGACGGCGTGTCAGATTTGCTTGCATCTTGAAATAGATGAGTGACTTATGATCGGTTAATGTTGTGAATTCTTCCTGCCGTTCCAGGTAACAGCGCCATTTGACAAGGCAGTGTACGATAGCCAGGAGTTCTTTGTTGTGGATAGGGTATCTACACTTGCCATCTGTCAGCTTGCGCAACTTGTAGGCTACAGGCAGGAATTTGCCGTCACTATTCTTAATTTGCAGAACTCCCCCAATGGATGCATCTGAGGCGTCGGTTTCCATCTGGTATTTGCCATCCCATTTGGGGTATTGTAAGATGAGAGCTGTTATGAGTTTTTCCTTGAGGCATCTAAAACAGAGGTCACTTTGGGGGGGTCCATACAAACTTGGACTTGGCGCCTGTTATGGTGGACAAAGGGGCAGTCAAGACGCCACAGTCAGGTATGAAGCGCCGTACATAGGCCACCATTCCCAAGAAGGTGCGTAGTTCTGACTTGTCCTTGGGGGGTGGCATCTTGCAGATGGCTTGTATCTTCTGACTGTCAAGTTTGATGCTGTCTTTTGAGACTATGTGTCCCAAGAAGGGTAGTTGCTCTCGGAAGAACTGGCATTTGGAGGGCTTGCCCAGCAGTTTGTGTTGTGCCAGGGTTGCAAAGACTTCCTCCAGGTCCTTGTGATGCTGTTCTACCAAGGGGTTGTAGACAATGATATTGTCCAGGTACACAAGGGCGTGCCTGCCTATGTGTGGTGCAAACACTTTGTTCATGAAGGTTACAAAGGTGGACGGGGCATTGGTCATGCCAAAGTTGAGTACCACACATTTGTAGGAACCGTACTTGGTGTGGAAGGCTGTCTTAGGGATGTCTTCCTACTTGATACAAATCTGATTGTAGCCCGCGGTTAGGTCAATCTTGGAGAAGACAGAGGCTCCTCCCAAGGCGTCAAAGAGATTGTCAATTAGTGGTAAGGGGTAACAATTCTTATTGGTGACTTTGTTCAAGGCGCAGTAGTCTGTGACCAGGCGTAAGGTACCGTCCTTCTTGGCCACAAAGAATACAGCGGTCCCAAAGGGAGACTGTGAGGGGCGGATAAGTCCTTTTTCCAGAGCTTCCTTGAGATAGGCGCGCAGGGTGTTGTCCTTGTTTGGGGTCAGCCTATAAATGGGGTGTACCTTGGGTACGGCCCCCTTGAGTTGGATGGAGTGTTGGATGTGCTTCTCAGGGGGTAGACCAGGTAACGCTTCCTTAAAGATTTCTGGGTGACGGGCCACAATGACGCAGTCTTGCGGTGTGGAGGTGTCTTGATGATCCTTGAAGTGTATGATTTCATACTGGCAGGAGTCCCAGTTGATAGCTTTCAGGTTTTCCTTCTCATCTGAGGTCTCCGTGATGCGTACAAAGACGTGGTCTTGTAGAAGTTGGTCTACAGAGTCTGGGTAGATTTGGTGGTTGACACCTTCACGCTTGATGGTCAACACTGAGGTTGCCCAATCCACGTGGGGGTTGTTTTTCTGTAACCAGTCTAGTCCCAGTACAATGTCAAACTTGGGGAAATCAATGACGGGACCTTGGATGGTAGAGTGGAGGTTCTCGAGCATGACAGAGAAGGGGGCAGTTTCTTTTGTTACGGCAATGTGATGTTTATCAGCCAGGACCATGTTTTTAATCCGCAAAGGATTAGTGGCCAGCTTGAATTTATCCATAAAGCTGCTGTTGACTAAAGTTTGATCTGCACCCAAGTCCAAGTGAGCTGAGCCTATGTAACTGCAAAAGCGGAAAGGGTAGAACATCAATTTATTGGGATGTCTGGCGATGGTATATAGCACCAGGTCTTCTGAGGGCACTTGGATCATTGGGCATTGGTCCACGTCCTTGGGTTGGTATTCATTGTTGGGCAAGTCAGGAGTTACGTGGGGAGAGCTTGGCTCGCTTAGTGCTCTCCCCGGGCTTTTCCCTCATCTTGGTTGCCTTGGGTGGCGGTAAAATGGAAATGAGTACAATTTGATTGGCTGTTATTTCTGTTCCCATTCCCATTTGATCCTGTGGGTTTGTGGTTGTTGTTGTTACAATTACCTCCAGGAGGTGGTCAAGAGGAACACCCACTTGAATGTGAGTCCTTGGGTCTCTCTTGTTTCCCAGTCTGTGCCTTGTGCAGAGTGTTGGAGGTTTGCTCTGCTTTTTCTGCTTCACGGTACAGACTTTGCAGGTTGGTAACTTGGTCCAGGTTCACATGTCTCATTATGTGCAACTTGAGGGCGTTGTAGTACATGAGGTGTGTTGCTGGAGTGTCAAAGGCCATGTCGGATGGGGCGCGGAGACGGAGTTCCTTGTAGGCGCGGGTGAGTTCTTTGACATTGCCTGTCTGGGTAAGGTTTTTTACTTGGCGTATGATCATGAGTGCTGTATCCTTGAGCACAAATCTCGCCAAGAAGTCCTGTTTAAAAGTGTCCCAGTTCTTGTCGGTGTGCTCTTTGTGCCACTTGTTGCACCAAGTGCCAGCGTCATGGGTCAGGCAAATGGAAATCTCTGCGATCCAAAAATGCTGTGGGCATTCCATCTGAGCCAGCTTGCTTTGGGCGGACTGAATCCATGCAGCAGCATTGTCGTCGTTGGCCCCCGCAAAGAGTTCCAAGGCAGTGCTGCAAAGTCTTTGTGCTACATAGGCGGGCATGGTGGTTTTGTCAGCTGGTCGCGGCATTGTGGGAGGTGCCTGAAAGAAACCTTGTGCAGACATGGCGTTGAAGGCGGATAGCGGGATCACCGTGTTCTAGTAGAGGACAAAACCATCAGGTATCACGGTACCAGGCGCATACGGAGTCCAGTCGGGCGGGAGGCCAGACATAATTCTGTCGAGGTTTTGTTGGCCGCAGCATGTGCGGGCAACAGGCAGAATTTTTCAAGATAAGGTAGGATGGAGAACCTACCTGTGCTACCAATGTTGTAACTGTGCTGTTTTAGCAGAGTTACAAGGGGAAAAGATTTAGAGGATAGATAATCATCTTTATTGTGAGATAGTGATTATATAGCTATTGTGAATCAATGGATAGAAGGAACATGATTGGTGATCACACGGCTGGATGAAAGAGGGGGATGGCTTGATCCTGCTAATGAGTCAAGCGCCAAATTGAGGTATCCACTGTGAGGGATCATCATTTGCTCATGTTGACTGATTTGGTAATCCGAGTTGACTTCTGGGTTTGGCTTCGAGTGGCCGGGTAATCGGATTGCGGGTCACAAACCCGCTTGGTTGGAACCTTGCTGGCGAGTTGAGCCTGCGGTTTTGACACCACCTGGACCCTAAGCTCCTATTTCTTCCACATTGTCAAGTAAGTATCTGGTCCAGTTTGCAAAGAACCCTTTAATGAACAACTTCTGATGACCATGCTGATAACAAAGACCATATTGGGTGACCCTCAAATTATGTCAATTTATCAATGTCAGCTTACAAGGGGATTTTGGATTCAACTTGCAAACTGGAGCAGCTGTAACCCATTTTCAATCAACCGTTTGATTCAAGTCCTTTAAATTGGTCAATTTTGTTAAAGGTTTCCTGGCTGTCCAAGCCTTTCTACTTGGCCAAATAATTCCCAGCATTACAGAACTTAACGTGACAATAGCCTCCTGAACCCAAAGTTTGTGAGGAATACCACCAGCACATAGTTCAGCTGTTGTGTTGTCAAGCCAGTTTAGACCATCTTCTTTGTTCTACCAAAGAATATGCCCATACTGATTTGCTTGGCGGAAGCAGGTTCACCTGTAGGAGAAGCGGCAGTAGGGTTAGGGTACATCAGGGTTGAACAATCTTAGCACATACCTTGGGCATAGCATAGCCTTCAAACACAGCATGCCCTGCAAAGATATGATTGTCAGTGTTATAGGGGCAGAATTTAACTTTCAGGTGTCAACAGACATGTCTTGGTTTAGGATTTGTGTGATGGCGAGAGGTCCAGCTGAATTTGGCATTTTCTTCAGGCGTGATTGAAAACAATGTGCTACCAGTGACGACAAGACAACTCACAGAGGGAAAACAAGAAATGAGATAATAAACCCTTTATTTGAGATAGAGATTTGACTTTTAAGCTAAAGGTATTGTGGCTTGATCCTGCTAAGGGATTAGGGTTGAGTATGGGTGGGGAGATAGTGTGGTGGATTGGCATGTGGCTGAACTATCTTGTCAGCATAGGGGAGAATGAAGATCACCAAATGGAAGTTGGTAGGGTTGAAATCTGCTCCCTCACTGTAAGACTTCAGATTCTTTCACAAACAGCTGCAGTTGTATCAAAGCCTGAGCTTAACTATCACCAATAATTACTATTTCCCAGGGATAGAAAGATACATCTAGGATTGAGACAATAGTTTTATTGATGGGCCTAAACTGGAGGAGATGGAACTGCTTGAAATAGTAGAACTGTAAGGGCCTTTATATTTGATTATATGAAAAGGAGATGATAGGGGAGTTATGTTTAAACAAGATTAACTCATAATTTCTAGTCAGAAATGTTGTTGGGAGTAAGATTCTTAAAGCTGGAATTGAGGGCTTTTGGTTGAAACCAGTTTGGGCTGAAATGATTCAGCATTTGCAGAAATCTAGGCAACTGAAGATGGTAAAGGAGGAACAAACAATTAAAACAGAAGACTTGGCATAAATATCAACAAAATAGGAAATGTCAGTTGAGACTTAAAATCTCAGCCCTGAAACCAACACTGTGAGGACATAATTAACTTAGCCCAAAACAAAATAGGGATGGGTCCAAGTCTACTGCCAATCAATATAAAGCTACTAATTTCTATTTTAGCTCTGGGCTAAGTAGATTTCATTTGTCCCAACTGTTCGAAAACTGCTATATCTAAATATTGCTGATTTGATTGGCGCAGTCCTTCCCCATTTAAGAAGTTAACCCTGTGGACCAAGACTCTCCTATTTACTTAAGTTAGGGCCAATCCTCTACCTATAGCCCCCAACTCAACAAACTCATATACGACCACCAACTGATGAAGTGTGCTCTTGAGTGTAGATGCTTGACAACCGTTGGCTCAAGTAGCCTCCCATAATGAAGCCGCATGAATGCCAGAAGGGTAATAAAGATGGTTTAAACAAAAAAATGAATGTCAGAAGGTTCAAGGGGCGTCAATTATCAGTGGCTCACTTGGTTTTCTGCCACAGAACATGGAACTGACTTGCACTGGCCAGCAATATCTGGATCCTGAGAGACTGCGGAACGGTTCCGGAAGACCATCGGTATAGTTCTTTCACTCTGATGTATAATGCTGATCATTGCCTCAAAGACAATAGTACAGCAGACCAAGCAGGGATATATTTTTGAAAATAAGAAGATTGAAAAATTATCCGAGCTGGAAATTGGCTAGACTAATAGGTTCGGTACCGCATGCTATATTGAGCTCGAAGGAGTAATCAAGGGCAATGAAAGACACGTCGAGTAAAAGAACTAACAGGTGTGGAATCGAAAGACCATTACGTCTTCATACAATAGCTTATCTGAGCCGAAATGATAGCTTTGGCAAAGAATTATTTTGTGTTTACCGGCTGGATATGAAATGAGGCTTACGGCCTATGCTTCCTGATTGAGAACTGATGGATAATACTCTAAAGGGAAAAGTATAATCGAGGAAACGGAAAATGTAAATAAATGTCTTGTTCAAAGGATATAGTAATATATGAATCGGTATGGGGTAAAGTAAATGTTTGTAGTTTTATCCTTTTAAAAATTTCAAATGAGAATGATCTGGTTATAAAACATGTAACTGTTCGGAATCTCTTGTTGGTCGGCGAAAGCCAAGCTTACCTTAAAGTAGAAGCCGAGATAAAAACATTTAGAAACAGTTTCTACCAGGACGTAGAAGTTTTTATAATATGAATATGATTAAGAGCTTAGATAGGTAAGCATTTAAGTAATGTATCAAGCGATCATAAATAGAATGAAATATACTCTCATTTAAAAAGATACATTATTGAAAGTTTGATTTGATCTTTATTAAAGATGCAGAATAAGTCGGGGAAATAAAAGTAGTTCTAATTAATGTCATTTTAAGGTTTATTTTGTTGCGATCTTTAATTTTTAGGAGGCTGGTCTTGCGAATCAGGAGATAAAATAACATAGAAAACTTGTACCAATCAAGGGGCAACAACACCCAAAAAGTCATCCTGAATTGACCCAAGTGTAATCTATAGCAGGTTTTAAAACAGTAATAAATAGTTTCTTACAATAGTGGAAGCTTCCATTCGACAGCTGATGAGCTTTATTCTGACAGCCATGTCTTTTTGGAGTACCTAATGATATTAAAGGCCCTGCATTGAAAATATCTTACAATGTCGTTTGAGCGGAAGCTCGGAGTTAGACTGGTTGAGTCGTACTTGAGATATGAAGGAATATTCTAAGAGGTTATAAAGTCGAAAAGAGATCCTATCTACCAGCATGGAAACAAATACAGTAAGAGGACCAACACTGCAAAAGAACCCTTGCTATTGAACATATTAGCTCGCAGTACGAACCAAAATGAAAAATTAACTCACATTGTTAACAGATACAACAACAGCATCAAGTACTTGTCCTTTGAAAGGCCTAAGTACGACTGCATTATACTTTACATCGAATTCAGCTAAACCACTCCCAGAAAGAATTTTGCCACTCCCAATAGAAGTTAGATTGATGACGGTTATGATGTATCCATATCTTCCTGAACATTTCCCTTCAACATCTGAATGTAACTTATTTTTTATGTAAGAGCGCAAGTCAGGTCCAAAGTACGAAGGATGAAGTTGGATTGTATGTGAAAGCTCTTTCTAGTCAAAATAGTTACTTAGAAAAGGTACTATTCTAACCAATGCATAATTAGCTTACCAGGAAAAACATAGTTTAAAGTGGTAAGTTTCAGTTAAGGCGAAGGTAAGGAGTAAAAGAAGCTAGGGCAATTTCTAGATGCGAAAATTTAAAAACAAGATAAAGTCATCTAGGAAAATGGTTTCTTGATTGCTTTTGATTTTCTCTGCCAAAGATCAAACGTGAGTTATTCTCAATTGAAAGGGCATTAGTCAATATGAAATACTTGTTTAAATAATAAATTTATGAATCTGATTTATATTTAGGTTTTTATATAAGTTTAGATAAGCAAGATAGCGCCTCGTCATGTCCCTTGTATTTGCGATCAAAGTCACAATCTTTTAGAATTCAAAACTTATTGGAGCAATGCAAATAATCAAGGCCAGTTCAAAACTAGTCTTTCAATAAACCTCTCTTAGAGTATTCGCAAAGCCAAAGCTAGCGTGGTATTTTTGAATCCTAATTGTTATAGCATGGACTCATCTGATAAACATAACGTTGCCTTTATTGATGAGGAATCATACAAGGGTCTCCAAGAAAAGCATCCTCCAGAGAGTCTTGCTGAGGTCAATTCTGTTATAAATCCAGAGACCGGAGATTTCAACTGGGATTGCCCCTGCTTGGGTGGAATGGCTAATCCTCCATGTGGCGCTTTTTTCAAAGAAGCCTTTACTTGTTTCAGCTTTTCTACCGCCGAACCCAAAGGGATTGATTGTGTCGATAAATTCCGTGATATGCAGCAATGTTTTAAACAGTATCCTGATATCTATAGCGATGAACTCAAGGATACAGCAAAGATCGATGATCCTTTAGAAAACATTGATGAAGCTAAAGAGTCCTCTTAAGTTTATCCAGAACTCATAATGTTTTCCAATACTAAACAAGAGCCCTTATAACCAAGCCGTTAGCATTACTATCGTTGATAAACTAACCTTAAAAGTAAAAGCGGTAATTTTTTTAACAATTCCTACTAGGTTTTTGGTCTAGTCAGAAATTTAAGTTGTCACTGCTTTATTAGGAAAACAGTTATAAATACACCAACCTTTGAAGAATTTCGCTTATTTAGCTAGTGGACCTTTTAATATCCCCTACTTTCATTGCTTATAGCTCAACTCTATCAACATTTTAAAAGTAATTTACACTTTTAGACGGAGCAAGTCTGCATATTAATGCGAAGTAAAGTTATGTTATTGCAATTTAGGTAGATAGAAGTATATCTTGTGAAAGCAGAGACTATAATCTATATACATTCACTATCTCCTTTTTATTAGTAATATACCCCACTAATTTAATAAGACTATTTACTAACTAATCCTTTTTATAAGAACCCAAGCTAGGATTGCAATTGCCGTAGCATCAGTACAGGAAGAAAAATTTAAGCACACATAATTTTTATTATCAAACTTAAAAAATATTCGATTTTAGAATATACTGTAATTTTCACAGCTGCTGAGATGGGCACATCAAAGTCAGATTAAAGCGAACCGAAGGCGTACACAAAATGAAACATAACACTAAATACATAATTTATGCCAAATGAATAGAAATTCAGCATTTAATGAGCAAATCAAACATACATTTTCTATTTCAGACACAACTCATCATAGTCACGTAGTAAGATCAAAATCTTAAAATACAAATGAATCAACTCATGCTATCCAATTTTCTCTTACGCTTACTATGTTTTGAGCCGGGTGTACAAAGGTCACTCACCCAAGAGGGTCTACCAACAGAGCCCCTGTATGCAAGGATGATGAAACAGTCAATAGCACATCCAGCAAAGACAAGGATGTGATGACCCAAACACAGAGCCAAGCTGTCTATACTGAAAGAGCCAGAAGCATTAATTTCAAGGTCCCAAAGCTAACTAGAAAAGCTCAAAAGTTTATCACACCCAGAACTGTAAACAATAAAACAGTTGAGTAATCTTCTCTTGTGTACCCACCTGGATATCGCAAAGATGCACCCAGGGCTAGTATGAATACAAAGTGTGAGGTGTCGAGTATATACTTCTGGGAAGTATAATAAACGAGATAAGGGGAAGATTTAAGAAGAGAATGATACTTTATTGGATATGAATATAGAATAATATATAGTATCATGACAAGCCACATACTGTCCATGTACGTCATGGGGGTCATGGGGATTATCTAAGTAATGTTTCTCTTGGGTCACGAGGCTTATTCAAGTTGTGTTCCATTTAGGATCTGGATTGGGTGATTCCCGTCATAGATGCTTGACTGATAATGGTGCCACCAGTTTACTGGCTGGCTGGTGAACCATTCGGTGAGCCATTCGGTGATCTACTCAGGGTGTTAATTCCCTGAGAGGGAGTAATTGAAGATGTTGCGACATCTCCTCCTGGGGTGCTGGAAGGTAGAGCCTTGGGGATTTTCTTAAGAGTGTCAGGGATACATGCTTGGTATTGATCCAGTTTGGCATTGGGAACAGGGAGTCTGGAGTTTCGTTGGACTGTTCTTGCTTTTCACAGGCAGCAGCGGTCGTGGTGCATACATTTCAGTTCAGTCTGAGCTCCAATTCCTTTGATGAGGTAGGTGTCATTGGGCTTGACTTCTATGACAATGCCTGGTCCACGTAACCTTGGATCCAATTTGTGTTGGTTGTGGTTGACAACCCAGATTTTGTCCCTGACTTGAAATATCTCTTGTTGCAATGGGATTGCTTCCCTTTTGACCAATTGGCGTTCTATTTCCTCTTGGTCTTTTCTGGCTCGTAATACATTGGGGTCACTGTCATCTGACATCTTTTTGGGCAGAGGTAACCAAAGTCCTGCGGCTGTACTAACAAGAGCGGGCTTTTGTCCATAGACAAGTTCATAAGGGCTTTTGCCCGTATTGCGGTTAACTCGTGCTCTACAGACCATGAGAGCTATTGGGAGCATGTCAACCCAGGCCTTTGGATTGTTAGCAGATAACTTACTGAGGGCTTCTACAAGCGCGCTGTTCAGTTGTTCTACTTGTCAATTTGCTTGAGGGTGATATGGGCTGGCTGTGATGTGTTTTATCCCATTTTTGGCAAGGTAAATATTGGTGTTGTTGAAACTGAACCAATGAGGGTTCAGTACTTGGAATTGGGGAAGACAACAGTCCAATAGGAAAGGACAGAATGATAAGAATAAGGTATCATTTATTGTAGGATATTGTGATTAATATACTAAATGGGGAAGCCACAAGGCCACAAGGGGGTGGCATAGTGGGGAGTTCCATGTAGGGTTTGGAGCCGAGGAATAACTCGTGTGGGGATCAGCAGATCAAATTGGCAACGCTCCTAATTAGGATAAAGTGCCCGCCATTTGATATTGCCATCAGATTCATTCATAACGTTAGATACGTCAAGGGGCAACTCATTGAGCACCCCCTGTGTATTGTAAGATACATTAGCAGGCGAGGTTCAAATCTCAGTTGCAACACCCCCCTTGCTTTCTGCTTGTCGTCAGACACCAGGACTGGATTCTGCAGAAGGTCTGGGAAGGTCCGCACAAACAACCTTTGTGTGGGGATGGCACAGCAGGGACGCAAGCAATTGTGGTGAAGTTTCTTGGTGTTTCCCTGGGCATCCTCAAGTTGGTAGGTGTGGTTGTCATAGATGGCAGCTACCTTGAAGGGCCCTAAGTGGTTGGGTTCTAATTTGGCAGAATTGGGATTGAGGGTGTAGACGGGGTCACCTATGGTGTATCTAGCTTTGAGGTGTTTTGTCCCCACTGCGATCCACTTGTGTTCGATCTTCCAGGCTTTGGCACGCCATTGGTCTAGGGAGGGAGTTGGCACTAAGGGGGGCTTGTCGGGAACCTTGGACCGTAGTTTCCCCTGTTCAACCCCTGTCAGACTGTCAGGTGTTCCAAAGGCCAGGGTGTTAGGGCTGAACCCAGTGCTCCTGTTGATTCTTGCTCGCAGGATCAGTAGGGCAGTGGGAAGATGTTCAGTCCACACAGTGTTGGGATGCTCTTTTTGAGAGCTTGGCAATCAGTTGAACCACAGAGCTGTTTAACCGTTCCAAGCGTCTGTTGGCTTGCAGATGGTAGGGGGTTGTGACTATATGTTGGAGCGCGTTCTTGACACAGTATGCCTTCACAACGTGTCCAACAAGTTTGGGCCCGCCATCTGTGATGAGACACTTGGGTCGCCCAAAGCGAGCCACAATTTTCTTGCCAATAAAGCAGGTAACAGTGGTGGCAGTGTGGTTAGTTGTCGCCCAGGCCACTGGCCAGCAAGTGAAGTAGTTGATGGCAGTGATAATGTATTTTCCCCCGTCTGTCTTTGGGGAGCGGCCTCACAATGTTGAGGGCCCACTGTTTGAAGGGTTCCATAGCCTTGATGGGTAGGACAGACTTGGGAGGTGCAGGTTTGGACGTATTCTTTTTAAACAACACACACGTCTCAAGGAGGTCCAAGATGTCTTGGCGCATGCATGGCCACCAAACCTTACATTTCATGATCTTGAAGAGGTTATGCCCTCTGATGTGACCCAAGGTTTGGTGGTAGTGCAAGATGGTGTCTCCTTGTTGTGTGGTGGGAATATAAGGCGTCTTCTTGCCTGTCTCTGCCCGGCAGCAGACATTGTCAGCATTGATGGTGAACTGACTCTTGTTATTCTTCAGCTTGGAGATGGTGACCAAGTTAAGGCCCTTGTAGCGAGTTACCTCAGGGTGCAGGTAGAGCATGGGCCATTCTGGGTCCAGACCGTCGTCCCCAGTGATGGACGCTACATAGAGTTGTGAAAGAGCGTCAGCTGTGACAAGTTCCTTTCCAGGCTTATATTTGATGCATAATTGATAGGGGAATAGACATTCAACCCATCCTGCTTAGCGGCATGTCAAATGGGACTGCGTGTTGAAGTACTGGAGTGACTTGTGGTCCGTCAGAACGCAGGGTGGGAAGGTCGCACCTTCCAAGTAACAGCGCCACTTCTCAACGCAGTGTACAATGGCTGCCAGCTCCTTGTCGTGGATGAGATAACGTTGTTCTGAGTTAGTGAGCTTCCTGGATTCATATGCTACAGGGAGGAAGACGCCATTGTCAGTTTCTACTCTTAGCACACCCCCTATGGCCCTGTCAGAGGCGTCTGTCTTGAGTTTGTACTGTCAGTTTTGATTGGGAAACTGCAGTACAGGTGCTGTTGTGAGCCTTTGCTTCAACGTCTCAAAAGCTTGATCTCTGGCGGGGGTCCAATGGAAGCGCTGTTTGGTATTGAGGAGCTCAGTGAGAGGTGCAATTAGTTCCCCGCAATTGGGGATGAACTTGCGTACATAGGCAACCATGCCCAAGAATGTCTGCACCTGGCCCACATCAGTGGGGGGCGGCATTCTAGTGATTGCCTTGATTTTGGCAGGGTTGGGCCGTATCCCTTGAGCAGAGATGGTGTGCCCAAGGAATAACAACTCCGACTTGAGAAAATCACATTTGGAGGGTTTAGCTTTTAGCTGGTTTTCCCGAAGGGTGTTGAGGACAGCACAGATGTGTTGGAGGTGTGTGATTTGATCTTGACTGAAGACAATAATGTCGTCAAGGTACACCACCACACACTTTCCAATCAATTCCTCAAAGGCTTTGTTCATCAACATGGCAAAGGTAAAGAGAGTGTTGGTCATTCCAAAGTTCATGACACGACACTCAAACAACCTGTAGCGTGTGCAGAAGGCAGTTTTTGCCTCATCCCCTGGTGCAATGTGGACCTGGTTGTACCCCGCAGTGAGATTGATCTTGCTAAAGACCTTTGCACCTGCAAGTGTATCAAACAGGTTGTCAATCAGCGGCAGGGGTATTTATTTTTAACTGTCACCTCATTTAGGGCGCGGTAGTCTGTGACCAGGCAAAGGGACCCGTCCTTCTTGGCTATGAAGAAGACCACCGCCTTGTATGAAGAGAGCAAGGGGTAAATGAATCCCTTATCAAGCGCGTCCACAAGGTGCTGGCAGAGGGTTTCATCTTCCTTTGGTGTGAGACGGTATAATGGTTGTGCTTTAGGTAACAATCCTTGAAGTTGTACAGTGTGCTGGATCTCCTGGGGTGGAGGTAGTTGTTCAAGTATTTCACTGAATACGTCCTTGTACTCCTTGAGGAGTGCAGCTAGCGCTGGTGATGGTGATGTTGACAAGGGAGGGACTGCAGATGGTTCTGCACAGATAACTTCAACTGAACATCAATTAAAGTCTAGCCTCCCCCCTTGAAATCATATGAGCCTGTTTCCGTCATTCTGACAAACACAGTGTCATGTAGTAGTTTGTTCATTTCCATGGGGTAAATCTGAAAAACCACCCCATTTCTATTGAGGGTGATGACAGAGGTATCCCAGTCAATGTAAGGGCAGTTATGCCGGAGACAGTTGAGGCCAGCAATTACATCGTGGCTGAGGTCTGCCATGATTGGCCCAGAGAGCTTAACCTGGACGTTCCCCATTCTTATGGAGAAGGGTACCGTATTGTGGGTGATGGCAACTCTGCAGGAGTCAGCTACACATACTGCTTTGAATCTGCTGGGTACTTGGTCTAATTGCTGGGAGTCAGCAAACACCTGATCTACCATGGTGTGATCAGCCCCGGTATCTACCAGTAACTTGTGGGTGTTCCCACGCAAACGGAAGGGATAGGACAAGCGTGTTACTTTATTTGCAGAATGAGCGGCTTGCAACACAGGGTCGTTGCTATGGACCTGAAAGACGTCTAGGTTTTCAATCTCGTGAAGATTGTAGTTGCAGGAGTTCTTTGCAAGCAAGGGCTGAGAGGGTGGATTGGTCAGGGTTGTAAGGCCTCTTGTTGTTACAACCCCCAGGCTTTTCCCTGGTCCTCAATTAGCGCTAGCTGGAGCTCCCCCCTTGCGGGGGCGTTTAGCTGCACTTTCTTGTTGGCAAGGTTGGCAATGGCCCACTTGACCTTGGCCATTGTTAGGTGCAGGACGTGGTTGGGGTGGAGCATTGTTGGTGTGGCAGAAGCCCATTGAAGCCTGGTTATTGGCCTCTACAATGGCTTTATAGTAGTCATCAATAGAGGTGCAGCGGCCAACGGGAACCCACTTGCAAATATGGGGGCTTAACCCATTAACAATGAGAGTGAGCAACATGGCGTTCCCATTGGTCACTGCTTTGGGGGCGGCAGCAAGGGCTTGTTGCCAAGCGGCGAGATACTCAGGGACGGAACCAGTCTGCTTGATGGCTAAGAGGGGAGTCCCCAAGACAATGGGAGAGAAGGTTTCACTATATCAGGACTTGGCGGCATCTCAAAATGTTGCCCAGATGACGTCAAACTCCTGGCTGGCCCAGTTGGTGAACCACACACAGCAGGCCCTGTAAGGCGGCCAGATGCGGTGGCAACCCACATGGACTCAGGAACCTGACAGATACAAAGGCGCGTTTTGGTGGACTGGAGCCAGCTGACAATGTCAGCTCCTTTGACACCGTCAGTGAAGGACTCTAGCTGGAGGTTGAGCATATGTTGCAACAGATCCAACTGTGGTGGGGTGACGCTAGCGTCACACTGCCTGAGGCGGAGCCAATTGTATACACTGGTAAGAACTAGATGATCTTGATAGATGACATAACCTTCAGGAATGTCCCCCTTGGGGATTGGAAGGAACATATCTTGTTGTGGAGTAGCCATGCGGCCCGTACTCTGTCCTTTCTTGGGGGTTATTTGTTTTTAAAATAGATCATAACCTACTTCTGCTACCACTGTTGCAACTGAACCAATGAGTATTCAGTACTTGGAATTGGGGAAGACAACAGTCCAATAGGAAAGGACAGAATAATAAGAATAAGGTATTATTTATTGTAGGATATTGTGATTAGTATACTAAATGGGGAAGCCATAAGGCCACAAGGGGGTGGCATAGTGGGGAGTTCCATGTAGGGTTTGGAGCCAAGGAATAACTCGTGCAGGGATCAGCAGGTCAAATTGGCAACACTCCTAATTAGGATGAAGTGCCCACCATTTGACATTGCCATCAGATTATTCATAACGTTAGATACGTCAAGGGGCAACTCATTGAGCCCCCCTGTGTATTTTAAGATACATTAGCAGGTGAGGTTTGAATCTCGGTTGCAACAGTGTCAATGGCTTTGAGTTTGGTTCCTCCATATGTGATAAGGAGGTCAGGTTTCCTGAATTTGGCTATGATCTCTTTCCCATTAAATTGTCTCACATCATTGCCATTGTGTTCTTTTGTGGCTTGTGCCACAGGCCACCTGGTTGCATAGTTGATAGCTGTTATGATGTTCTTTTTGCCTTTGTTTTCTCCAGGCATTGGTCCCACAATATCCAGCAACCATACCTTAAGGGTTTTGTGATGAATACAGATACTACTGACCTGGGTGGGGTTTTGATTTGGGCGTACTTCTCACAGACCTCACATTGTTCCAGTACCTCTCTGATATCATCTAGCATGTTGGGCCACCAGTAGTGTGTCTTGAGGTATTCATGCAAGTTTCTGCTACAGGGGTGTCCCAAGTCTCTGTGATAATGGAGGATTGTGTCAATCTTTTGTGTTGATGGGACGTAGGGTACAGTGTCACCATTTGGAAGAATTTGGTGAAGGGTACCATATACGTTTTTGAACAGATGTTTGTTCTTGAGGACTTTCTCTTGGATGTCCATTGGTGTGCCAGGTGGGAACCCTTCCTGGAGATTCCCCATGATTAACATGGGCCAGTTGGGGTCGCCATCAGCACAGAGGACATGTTTGCTGTATAGCCTTGACAGGGCATCTGCAGTAAGCATTTCCTTGCCTGGCTTATATTCAATTTGCATGGGGTATCTCTGTATGGGATTCATCCATTTGGCTTGTCTTCTTGACAAGTAGTGTTGTGTTTTGAAGAATATCAACAACTTGTGGTTGGTGAGTATTTTAAATTTTGGGCTCCTTCCAGATAGCATTGCCACTTCATGAGGCAGTGTATGATGGCTACCAACTCCTTGTTGTGTATTGGGTATCTTTGTTTGTTGTCAGAAACTCCCTTGATTCATATGCCACGGGGAGGAAGTCCTTTTGGGCCGCTTGGATATGGAGGACTCCTCCTATGGCATAATCAGAGGCATTGGTTTCTAGCTTGTAGATACCCTCACAATTAGGGTATTGGAGGATAGAGTGGTGACCATGCATTCCTTCAGTTGGCAGAAATGTTGATCACATAGCAGTGTCCTGACAAACTTGGTTATTTTGCCCATGATGGCAGACAGAGGGGCTGTTAGGGCACCCCAGTCAGGGATGAACCTTCTTATGTAGGCTACCATTCCAAGGAAGATGCAGAGTTCACTCTTGTCTCTTGGGGCTGGCATCTCTGTTATGGCACATATATTATCCGGATCTGGTTTAATACCATCCTTGCTGATGATATGGCCAAGGAATGGAAGTTCAGTTGAGAAGAACTTGCATTTGAACAGCTTGGCAATCAATTGGTTTTCTTCCAGGGTACAGAGGACCAGGTGGACATCTTCCCAGTGCTGTTGCAGGTTGGGACTGTAGATGATGATATTGTCCAGGTAGATAATTGCTTGTTTTCTGATGTGTTCCTTGAAAACTTTGTTCATGAAGATCACAAAGGTACTGGGAGTGTTTGTCATGCCAAAGTTGAGAACAACACATTCAAAGGATCCATATTTAGCTCTAAATGCAGTCTTTGGAATGTCTTCAGGTTTCATGCAAATTTGGTGATAACCTGCTGTCAAATCAATTTTTGTGAAGATTTGGGACCCCCAGGGCATCAAAAAGGTCGTAAATTAGGGGTAGGGGATACCTGTTCTTAATTGTGACCTTGTTGAGCGTTCTGTAGTTGGTGACCAGGCGGAGTCCTCCATCTTTCTTTGCCACAAAGAAGACAACAGTACCAAAAGTTGACTTTGATTGTTGTGCTTTAGGTACACTCTCTTTTATACCAGGATACCAAGAGTACTGTGGAGCTCCAGCAGGTGAGGGAGGAGTTGAAGCAGGTACTGGCATGGCCCATCAGATGATGGGACCTAACTTCAACAGATAGGAAAGGGCCTTCTCAGCTACAGCCTCAGGCCCAGCTGCTGGCAAGGCAGAGTCAATCAATCCTGTGAGCACCAGGTAAAGCACTCCCAGAAATTGACTACTCTGGCCAGTGGCATCAGAGGTGGGTGGGGTTGAGATGGTTGGTTTGGGTGTCGGGGGGTGGGGGTGGTTCCATGGGGACCAGGTAGGCAGAAGGATTTTTGTACTTCCTGTTGAAGATCAAAGGGTAGATGATGATTGCTTTATTGTCACAGACAATTTGGTAGGGCTCCTTGGGTGCGTTTGGGTGGGTGTACCAGTACAAGTCTTCCAAGGACCAGGGTTTGTGATCAGCATTTGGGGGATACTGTAAGAGAGGGGGGCTAAACTAAGTTTGGCTCTCATCCTGGGGGAAAGATCCACCAGGACACTATCCAGTGCAGAACTGGTATGGCCGCCCAAAGTGGCATCCAGAAAGAGGATACAGCAGATAATTGTGGAAAGTAAGAATCCAGGCCCATTAAAATAATCCCACCAAGCAGCCAGTTAGCACGCTTGGAAGGATGCTCTTTGACCTCTGGACCATCCCCTTGAGCCTGAACAGACAGAACCACAGGGAGGGGAGGCACTGGGGAGCTCAAGCTAGGGGACACTGAGGGGGCTGGATCAAGAGCAGAATATTTGAGGTCATCACAGGTGAGATGTTTTACCACATTTTCATTGGAGGTTAGAATGCTCTGTGTGTGCCCAGGGATATTCTCAAACATTTACATGAATTGATTGGAGTTGGCCCTCACATGGTAGAAATAATGGGAAACACAACTCCAAAGGTCTGGAGAAGTGGTCCAAATCAAAACCAATGCAGGAGCCAGGGTAAAAGCCATAAATTTAAAGAAAGAAACCAAAAAAATTTGCGCTGAAAGAATAAACAAAACAAAATAATTATTGTGCTAAATTTTATGGAACAGAACAAAGAAAAAGGAAAACCTGTCAACTGGGGGCCTGTAGAACAGACCCAAAATTGAAAGAACAGCAACTGTGGACTATACACTCTTTGAAAGAGCGGGAAGAGTTGTTTGAAAGTGTATAGATCTGGGCAAAGACAACAAAGCAAGCAGGACACAAAACCAAACTTAAAGTAGGTAATTATAGGATATTTACTAACTAGTTTAGGGTTTGAGCTTGATTTTTGGAAACAGGAGAGGTAAGTGTATAAGTCTATACTAACTTTAACTCTAGGTGCTTTGAAACAGGTGCCGTAAACCCAGGGACAGTGACAAGGATAGGGGATAGTTAATACTCTTACTAACAGCTTTAGGGAAAAAAATGGAACCCAAAATAAAGGCCCAGGATAACCAAAACACAATTTTAAAATTATGAACTTTATTTTGAAAGAATGAGCAAGCAGGGGACCAAAAGTCCCCTGTCTTGCTTTGAGGGAGGCTGGCTTCAATTTGAGAGATCACCTGACCCATGCAATGAGTTTAATTGGTTGGCAGATAAATTTTGCAGAGGTAAATCCATTAGGTTGGAGGGTTTTGCAATAATTTCTGGCTCCAACTCTGATTGACTGGCATTGCTGGAGTGAATTAAATCAGCATTCAATCCAGTTGGATTGGCATTTAAAGAATTGGCAGTAGCGCAACCTGAATGCTTAGAATAAATTAATTTCAAGTGTGGACAGGCCCAAGCCAAAAAATAATCTAAATTAATCAGAGATTCCTCCCAAGTGGGAACCAAGTTCATCACATTGGTATTTACCACCTGGGAAGGGTTTGTCAAAACAAATCTCTCATCAATTGTATGGGCTAAATCCTCAAGGGAATTAAGGGGCTTGGCCAGCTTCTGAGCAGATTTCTTTGTGCAGCGCAGGAAGATTGTCCTATCCAGGGCTAAAGGGGGAGTGACTTTACAGATACTCAGTGAAAAGCACAGGGCCAAATGGTGTGTTGGGCGGACAGTAGTAGTCAAAGGCTTCAGTTTTGTCAACTGAAGTCTGGCTATCTATCCCAGTGGATGGAAGCTGACGCTTGGGTGTATGCAGATGGAAGAGTATCAAAAATATGTATGGAAACAGATAGGTGAACCAAAGGTTCATAATAACTTTATTTGGTAAGGATGACAATATAGAACTTTTTCAAGTGCTTCTGATTTATATACTTACTCACATGCAGGTGCCTCTGGGCATTCTTCTGGTGCTATCTGTGTGGCAAGGCTTGGCATCTCAGGTTCTGCTGTTTGATTGGCTGATTCATGGTCATTTTTGGGGTTTTCAGGAACAGTTGTTTGGCTTTTTGGTGGTCCATCTTGGCTTAGCTGGCCATTGATTCTGGCAGGTTTAGCTTCTGGAGTTATGGGTTTTTTTCTAATTTGATCACCATTTTTGGACTGGCTTGAAAGGCTTTCCTGAGCCCAAGGAACTTGATTAAAAAGGGGTCCCCAATTGGGGACCCCAAATTACTTAATGGAGGGTGGACTTGATCTGGGTTTACTGGACAGCTGAAAATAGTCTGCCCAGGCCCAGACAAACCCATCAAGGCTTGGGCGTAGCTTTTGGATCCCAGGACGGGTCCCTCAGCTGCCACCAGGGCAGGAATGATTCCCACACCTGGATTTTCTTTGAAAAGCAAAAATCCAGGTGCGGGCAAATCTCCCTTGCCTGCTAGCCCCGCCTGGTGGCTAGGAGCAGGTTTGATTCCTGCCCGCAGCCTTGAAGCTGTTACTTTTGTAACACTATTCTCTTCTAAACCAGACTTGGCTTTCTTCTTCTTCCAATATTGGCGGACAGCATCAGCTGCGTTGGTAAGATTGTCAGCTGGTTCCCAGGTGCTTTTCTTGGGCGGATATCTTAGCCATTTGACATAGTACTGTGGCTTATAGTAGTGGGTATGGTCCCAGTGTATATACTCTACTTTGTGTTTAAGGAATCTCCCTACCAGGATGGGCAGGGGAGGCAGTCTTCAGTTTATTGTGGTGTAGGGAAGTTCTGTCCTTTTTGAACAGCAAGGATTGGTGGAATACATCATGTATTTTCCAGGTATCAGGTAACTTCAGACGGTAAGCTACTTTGCCTACTTGGCCTGTGATCTGGTAGGGACTGCTTCTTCAATGAGCTAACTTCCGGCATGGGACATTTAGGGTTATGTTCCTTGAGTCTAGATAGACCTCATCCCTAATCTCTAGTGGCTTTCCAGGGGTGCGCTTTCTATCAGCAAAGGCTTTGTAAGTCTGTACTGCTCGGTTAGGTTTTGGGAGCAGGTCATCTGGGTTTTGTGGATGTGTTACATCCAGGTTCTACCTACTTTGTTAGACTCCTGGTTTCCAATCTTGGGGTCCCAAGTGGGGTCAAATCTGTAATTGGCTTTGAAGGGAGACATCCCAGTGGACATGTGATCTTTGCTATTGTACACATATTGGGCTGTGGATAATAGGTCTGCCCAGTTGTCTTGATTGGCGTTTGTGTAGCATCAGAGGTACTGTTCCAAAATCTGGTTTACCCGTTTGGTTTGGCCATTGTTCTGGGGGTGATACAAAGTAGACACACATCTTTTGATTCCTAGGTCTTTCATCACTTGCGCCCAACAATGAGATGTGAACTGTGGTCCTTGGTCTGTCACTATTTCTTCTGGGGTTCCGTGTTGGGTGAGTATTTGGTCATGAAAGTGTCAGATGGTTTCAGTGGTAGTGCAATGTGTAGTGGTGGGGACAAAGTAGGCCATTTTGGTGAAACAGTCAACCATCACTAGAATTGAGTTGTAGTCTTTGGAGGGTGAGAGTTTAACTATGTAATCCATGGATACCAATTTCCAGGGGCCTGAAGGGATGTCTAGGGGGCAGAGGAGGCCTTCTGGCTTAGAGTATCTTGTTTTGGTGTGCCCACATGTCTCCCAGCCCTCAATGTAGTTGATAACATCTGCGTCTATCTTGGGCCACAGGTAATTCCTTTTGATGCTTTGAAGGGTTTTGTGGCAGCCCAGGTGGCTGGCTAGTTCTGAGTTGTGATGGTCCTTTAGTACAGAAATTCAAGCTAATCCTTCTGGTACATAGATTCTTCCTTGGAACAGTAGGGTGGTTCCTTTTAGTGAGTAACCTCTTTTGTACAGGGGGCTGTCTAGTTGTGCTGAGAGTTCTGAAACCATGGTCTTGGCAGCAGGGTCCTTTGCCTGGGCTTTTAATACATCCAATTTCTTAGCAACAATTTTCAGGTAGTTTAGCTGTATTCTTCCATTGGTTTTATCCAACAGGGTATGGGTGTTGTGATCACTCAACTTGGTGAAGGACAGAATCAGGTTGGCTCTTCTACTTAGGGCATCTGGGACAATGTTTACTTTGCCGGGTTTATAGTCAATTTCTAGTGTGTAGTCTTCCAGTTCTAGGGCCCATCTTGCTTGTTGTTGGTTAGTCTAATGTGGTTTGAAAAAGTAAACCAAGTTTTTGTGATCTGTTAGGACCTTTACTGGGTGCTCAGCGCTGCATAGGTACAGTAGTTTTGAAAGCTATGGCAACAACCAAAAATACCTCAGATTTTAAAAAAATGATATCAGATTTTAACAAAATCCAACTATCAGGTTAAAATGTACACTCTGTTAACAGGGATTTTTGGTGTTAATGGGCAAAATGGGTCAACACGGCAAAGAAGTGCTCACGTGCAAAGCAAAACCATTCAAAATATAATCCAAAATAAATGGATTCACAAAAAAAATCATGTGAGTTGACTTTTTGATGTACATATGTTTACTATATGAATCAGTGACAAAATACACTCACACGTAGTGAGCCAAAACTCAATCAAAAACCAAAACACAATAGCAACTCACTATGTAAACAAAATCACTCAAATGTTGTGTGCAATGGATTTTAATCATGAATGATACCAAAGTATCTAAAATAAGACACAAGATCTGAAAGATAAAATTTAAAAATATTGTGTTGGGTGTTTGAATTTGGCAGTAAAATCTGGGGAAATGGGTGGAAATTATTTTGGGTATTCAAAAATAGGCGTTGTAAAACCAGAAACAACTAATTAAGAAATAAAAAATCTATAATTGGGATATTGGGTGGGAAAAATATTAATTGAATATCCATATTCAGATAAAAGCAAAAATTAAAATTAGGGAGTAACTTAATTGAATTTTATTTAGTATTTTATTAAATTGTAAAATGGAATGAACACAGCAACAGAGTACCATTGCATCCGTTGTGCGCCGCAGTTGCGGTTGCCCCAGAGGGTCAAAGAACAGAGTTAGTGCAACACAAATGCCTATTAAGGAATAAGACAAGAGGGGAGAGTTTGATAGTGACGCTGTACTGAAACAGCTGGTTCAAAGAGCACAAGCTGCTAGGGTGCGGAGCATAAACCCTTGGGTCCCCAAGCTGACCCAGAAGCCCACCAAGGTTACCTTCACCAAGAAAGTTAGAGACAAGGAGGTAGAACTTACTTCAAATTTGTTTGACGTTGTGTACTGGCAAGAGTCAGTCCTGTCAGCAATGCTGGAGAAGGTGAAGCCTGTACTTGATACTAGCTACAAGCCCTACATCAGTGATGGCAATCAGGAGGAGGACAAGGAGCCCAAGTTCTATCAAACCAATGAGGGACAGTTAGTGCTCAAAAAGGTTGCAGCCTTCTACAACAAGGTGCTCATGCCTTGCAAGCCTGTCACCAATCAGGATCCCAGTTCATCTGAGCCTACTAAGCGCGCTCAGAAGCGCATCCCAGATATCAAACACATCATCCTGTTTAAGCTAATGTGTTAATCTGGTGACTACAAGGCGGCCGCAGCCATTGTGGAGTGGATCTCAAGTACGCCAGCAAGACCTTCCATAAATTCATAAATACTGGCTGAGTCCTTGCTGCAGAGAAATCCTTGTGAGTTTCTACCATGCTCACCAAGGAGCGCAAATGGGAAATCTGCCAATGGATAACCTGGGACTGCCATCTTGAACTGGCAAATATTCAGGCCATGGTCAAATCTACTTTTGGGGTTGAGGCTTAAATTTCTTTTTTCTACCATCTGGTGAAGGGAATGCAATTTTCCTGGAAAAAGCTTGGGGTATCTCCCTACAACAGAAACAGCCCAGCCAATGTTGAGACCCGGAAAAAATACGCAGAGGCATACACTGCCCTCAAAGCCAAGGGGACGGTCAAATTCTATTACATTAACAAATCAGCACTTTCTTTGTCTATACAGAATGAGTATGGCTATGTCCCAAAAGGCTCAAATGACGGGATGGCTTGGCGTGCTTCAGTCTGCACCACAAACTATTCAATGGTGGCCCTCCTTGGTCCAAAGGGGGTTGAGATCTACCAAATGATATTGGGTTTGCATAACAGCAGGACCTTTCTATCATTCCTCCAATTGGTCTAGGAGCACCTGAGGCGCACAAGCTTGGGATTCACCAACGTCATTGTGCTGGACAACATTGGTCTTCATAAGGTGGCTGATATTCTTGAGGAATTACCAATGATTGACACTAGCATTGCAGTGGGCCCCCAGCAATTGGCCACAGCAAATTTTTGCCTTCTCTTCCTCCCCGCCTATTTGCCCTTCCTAAATCCCATTGAGGAAGTCTTTGGGTGGCTCAAGCAAGTTGTCAAGCAAGGACCCCCAACTGGGACCAAGTGTAAATTCACTGCCACCTCTGGCTCTGGATCAAACTGTCTTTCCTTGCCGCACAAAAAACCCCACTCAAAGTCCAGCAAAACTGCTTAATTCACTCAAAGATTTAGCCCACACTGTGGACGAAAGATTTGTGTTGGCATATCCTGCAGACCCCCTGGCTTTGGCTGCCCCCGCCTGGGAAGAAACGCTGGTCAATTTGGACTATTTGTTAGCATGGTGTTGTCCTCTCTTAAAGATAATCATGACTGCCCAATCAAATGATGCCACATTTAGGACCAGAAATTCAAATGAGCCTGAACTGGTTGAGGTGTCTTCCAGCCAATCAGGTGGACCCACAGAAATTACTCTGAAACTCTCCAGTATCCCTGGCTCTGGCCAGCAAATTTTATCACCCAGCCAATCACATGCAGCACAAAATAGTCAGGTGATCATTTCACAGCAACTCACTCCCTTTTAACAATGTCAGGGGACTTTGGGTCCCCTGCTTGTCAATTGTCAATTTCATTAAAAGTTTGGAACTTTGTTGCACTTGGTGCTTTATTTGAAGTACTTTGGTTGAGTGGAACCCAGTTTTTGGTTCCTATCATCAAAAATTAAAGTGTTAGTGGTTTTTGTCTTGCTTACCTTTTACTCCCCAGTTTCAAACCCGGGAACTCCTCTGGACTCTTCCAAAGAGGCTCCAGCGTATAGTTGTTGTCTTCAGTTGCTTTTGCTTTCAAAAACCAACTTTGAACTTCAGATTCTATTTAAATTTCATTATAATTTCTACTATTATTCTGGTTTTTCCTTAAATTTCTTGATTTTGAACCCGTTTTTGCTTCTGTTTAAGTTCCAAGGCCCCCAAGATCACACCCAAGCCATCAAGACCCGCTCTGCTGCTTCCTTTGGTCTTCTGCTTGTGGCTCCCCTTGTGGCCTATTTTTTTATTGTTTGCCATACAGAAACCTTCCAAATCTTCCCCAAATTTTGAGGAGATTACAACCATGATACTCCCTGTGTTGAAATTTGTTGTGTTTTCCTTGGCTCCGTTCCTGTTGCTCCTTTGGTTGACCTTGCCAGACTTGTGGTCAAAAATCACTTCTTCTGCCCGGCTTGTGGGGGACCACCCCTCCAGCCTTCTGAATTTTCCTAGTGGTCTCCTCCTCTCTGGAGAGGCTGTGGTGAAAAGCTTGACATGTGATGACTTAGATTTGAACATTGTCAATTACATCTTGCCCTCCACCAAGGGAGAGAAGACATCTGTGCCTCCCCCATTCAGCCCAAATGAGAGCACATCAGTCCCCCCTGAGGTTCTTGAGATATCTCCTCCCGTTGTCTCTTGTGCTTCTTGGGTGATCACTGGCCTCATATTGATGGGATTGAACTCCTACTTCCCTCAACTGTCCCCAGTGTCCTCCTTCTGGTCCCCTCTTAGAGCGGCCATCCCTGTTCTTCACTGGGCGGCATCCTGGTGGTTCCTTTCACCAGGATAGGAGCCAAACTTAGTTAGTTTAGCCCCCCTCTCTTACACCAATGACCTGTTTGATTTGCTGCAGGCTGGGATCCACACCCTACTAGCTGAGACTGTGGAAAAATTCTATGGCCACGCTGATTTGTTTATCCCCACATGCCTAGCCAAATAGCCAATCAATTAAAGGCTTAGCTTGTCCAACTTTTTTATATTCTCTAATTTACTATTTAAGATTTATTAATTATCATTTTATATTTAGAAGCTTCTAAGCCCACAATCACATTTGGCAAGGCTATCAGTGGAGGTAAGTTATTTATTTTATTTTATATTACTTTATTATGCCATCTGAGATTATCCCAAACGCTCAATACTGGATTACGCAAATATATTTATATCACTTTTGTCAAATAAATATAAAAATAGGTTTAAAAAAATTAAATGTAAAATGTACAAGTTAGAATTTATTTTATTAACGTATAATTTTATGCTTTTATGAAAACTGTTTCTGTAATATATTTTGAAAATCTTGTTTGCTAAAAAATATTAAAAAATTAATTATATTAAAAATAATCTAGAGTATAAAGATGTTTATTGATATAGAAGAAAATTAGGAGTGCCTATAATGGGTTTGGCGGTATGTACCCACCCTGTGATGGAGGTGACGTACAACCTTCACTGCCACACCATGAACAGTGGATACACCCTGATTAAAATATTCTTGGTGGCTAGTAAAAGGGAGAAGTGTCAGGTGGGAATGTAGGAGCAGCTTCTCTGGCGGGGCTGCAACCCTGTAAATCTCTGCCAGGACCAGGGCGTCTTGTATCACATGGTCCACCAAGTTGTACCCAAGGAGACCTTCTTCCCATCCAGGGAGAGCCTGGCCTTGTTGATCCCTAGGAGGACCCCATCAAGATCCTCCACATCAGCGCTCATCCCAAAGTAAAACAGGAACCCCAGATAAACCATCAGATGAAGCCTTTGTCCAGCAAAGGCTTCAGTAAACTCACACAGCTTATTGTATGCTGCACTTATTTTTTTCTTGTGTTTGGTTTTAGCAAAGGTCAGCTCCATTGCTTGAGGGACCCCCATCTCGTTGGCACTCCAGGCCAGCCCAAAGTCTGCCAGGAGAATTTTGGTTTTCTTGACGGTTGTTGCATCTGCAACAGCCAATTTTGACACTGCACGCCCAAAGTTCTCCAACAGGTAAGATATTGTGTGCTCCACTGGGAAGCAGAAGCAAGCAGCCGCATGGGCCAAGCCCATCTCCAGTACATTCTTGAATGGGAGCATCTCCAGGATGTCTTAAACAAGCTCAATGGAGTTTACACAGTAAACTCCACTGAGGTTAACCTGGTTCAGGCAGACCAGTTGGGCATCCTTGTAGGCAGTAACTGCCCACTCAGATGCCCCTTGCTATGTGTCAGCCCAGCCAATGCCTCCTTCAACATAGGAAAGGACCTGTGGATGCGGTCCTTCAGCTCCTGCAAGACAGGGGGGACAGATACAGCTGCTTGGCCACATGAGTGGCGTAGTTGGTGTAAAAGGTGGGGGGGGACAAAAAGGACCAGGACCTGGCGGAGTTAACTGTCTACGTTTTCTAAGAAAAAAAGGTAAGTATTTTGAAAATTTATTAATTTTATTTTTTAGGTTACCTTCTTGTGTTTCTTCCTTGCCTGCAGCCCTGGCTGTCTTGGCCATTCTTGGTGCAAGAAGTTGAGCAGGCAATTCTGTGTCCTCTTTCCCGGCACACTTGGCTGGCTTGAGATGGGCATACATTTCATGGTCATCCATCCATCCAGACAGTGCGGAAAGGGCAAATGACTTGAACTGGAGGCCCTCAACTACAGTTTTTGAATATTTAGTAAGCGCTTGATTGTCTTCTCCAGGGTGTCTGGTATTTTGGTCATAGGGACCTTTGCAGACACCTTGTCTATTTTTCCCCTTCAAGGACAGCAGACTTAACTCTTGCAACAACCTTGCGCTCAATCTCTTTAATTTCAGCAATTGCTGAGTCAAGGTCTTTTAGCAGCTTCTCCAATTCTCTCCTTGATTTTTTACTAACCTTTTTGTATGTTTTTTAGCTTTCATCCCAATAAAATCTGTATTATTCTGATACTATTGCCTCTTTGTTTATTTCTGTTTGTTTTCCTGTTTGCTACACTATCCCATCTTTTTACCCATTGTGTATATTTTTACACTTATCTTGATATGTGTTGTTTGCTTTGTGTTGACATTGCTTCCATAATTGCCATATTACTTTTAGCACTTTGCACAGCCCTTGTAAAAATATTAACAACAATTTGGTGATCAGTTAAGTTTGAATTAAAAAATTATAGGTTAATTGATTTTAGATAAAGTTGTTACTGATATGAATTCAAAACCTTAATGATAAACTTTAAGCCAATAAGAAGCCAAGTGATAAAGTGATTGTTGTGACATAAAGGGTCATTCAATAATTCTTTGATGCATGTGCGCTGATTAATATGATTGGCTGGTTGTTTTGCCATTGTGCGCAATTACTGCTGTGACAAGTTGTTGGTGGACTAGTGCCCAATCAGCTGCTGGATTAGCACTAGTCCACCAACAACTTGTCACAGCAGTAATGGCGCACAATGGCAAAACAACCAGCCAATCATATTAATCAGCGCACATGCATCAAAGAATTATTGAATGACCCTTTATGTCACAACAATCACTTTATCACTTGGCTTCTTATTGGCTTAAAGTTTATCATTAAGGTTTTGAATTCAGATCAGTAACAACTTTATCTAAAATCAATTAACCTATAATTTTTTAATTCAAACTTAGCTGATCACCAAATTGTTGTTAATATTTTTACAAGGGCTGTGCAAAGTGCTAAAAATAACTGTGCTCTGGATCTAGATACACAACATAGTAAATATATGATTATATATAAATAAGCTGAACATAAAGAATAAAGCTAACTATAAACAAAGAGAACATGAACAATTGAAATTCAAAAAAAGATAATATAAAAGAAATTTTTTGGCAACAGGGGGTTTATTGGGGCAGGGAAGAGTGATGCCTAGGAGGCAGAATAGCGCAGGAAGGAAGACGTAGAGGTGGTGCTGGCCTGGGGGGTCTGGGATTGGGTGGGTTGAGCTTGCGGGTAAGGGATGCTGGAGGCAGGGGTGGGGGCAGGAGGAGTTTGCATGATGGCTGCCATATACAGCTTGGTGTATTCCTTGTCTATCATTGGCTGGATGGGCTGGTAGGTGGTAGTGGCACGTGATGGGAGGTGCTTGTCTTTCCGTGATTGGTTGCCCATGTTCACATGGAAAACCATTTGCGCAAACAAGTCAGCCACCAGTTGGTGACCAAAGAGAGAATTGTGGTCAAGGACCCCAAGATAGAGGTTGTTAAAAACCTGAGGGCAGCACTCCTGGAGTGTATATCCAATATTAAAGAACACAACATCAGCCAGATGGATGTCAGTGTGACCAGCTGGGTACATGGAGGCCTGGTGCCCGCGTTCCTGGATGGCCTTGAGGGCAGTGGAGCTACCCTCCATCTGGTAGCTCAAGAAAACCCGGTACTTGGAATTTGAGCCATCCCAGGAGTTGAGTAATCCACCAAGGATGTGGCTATACAAGTAGCCATCAATAAAATCTGAGTTTTTCCAATAGTAGACAAAACCCTTGGCTGAAACAGCCAGAAACACACCAATGAAAGACCCCTTCTTGACCTTCTTCCTTCCTTTTTGAGTCACGGCTCTTTCTTGCTTGCCAAAATTATCAAAAGCTATCAATAGCTTGTAATAGGAGATGAACATGGCATCATCAGTTAGACTAGTCAGGCATTAGACCAGGGTTGATTTGATGTCTAGATCATACAGGGAATCCTCAGCGCCATCCCATTGGTTGCCAGCAAAATTGGTAAGAACCTGTATTGAAGCCAACTTCCCATACTTCCAGAGCTGCACTATGCGCTCAGACACCCAAATGCCATGGTGCGCAAGTTGCTTCCAGACCTGGGTCAAGGGAAGCTTGGGGTCCCGCTGCAGGAGGTCAAGCATAATTGGATATGCCTCATTGATTTGGGACTTGGGGGCCTTCTTGGGCTTCTTGGCTGTCCCAATAAGATTCCCCCTGTTCATCAGGTTGTTGAATTCCTGCATGACAGTAGCTTGGGTAAGTTGCAACTGGGCAGCAATCTGTTCCCAGGACAGACCCTGTAGATTAAGTGCCACAATTTCCTGAAGAATTTGGGTGGTGATGATTTGTTGCTTGTGGTGCTGGGCCAGGGGAGCTGAAGCCTGATTGACTGTAGGGGGGCAGGTTGGCTGGTGGCAGGAAGTTGTTCCAAATCAAGGTTGCCATCCTGATTGGTTAGTTGACAGGCAGCTTGTGCAGGGGTGGGTACAGGATCAGGGGAAGAGCTAGATACTAAGTGACTACTGAACAAGTCAAAGCCATATAGGTCAGGGGTCAGTAACAGATCAGCTTCCTTGTTACCTGCATCAAAGGCTTGGGTGTAAAAAGGTGCCTCCACTTTCTGAGCCTCACCTCCATTGAAGCTGGCTTGGCTGCTGTTGGCTTGGCTGCTGGTGCCATTGAAAATGTTGCTAGTAAAAACCATCTTGAAACAAAACCTAGGATAAAATCACTAAAAGCAGAAATTTTAAAATTTAATAATTTATTTTTATTGTAATCTCAAGTCCATATTTGGAAGGTTCTCAAAACCATTATACACAATTCAGGAGCCATGAAAATGGAGAAAATGCCTCTGTTCCTAAATTGGATAGCTGTTGATTGGCTTAAAACTGTTACTTTTTTATTTTAGGCTGCTCATACTACACATCTTGTGTGACTTCATTTTGTTTTGTGCTTATGGAATCTTGCTTCTAGATTGCTCTAATTTTGTTTCATTTTAGTCCTTTTGTTGGTGCCTCATATGAATCCTGCTTGGATTATAATATACTCCAGAATAGCATCCATCCATCTCACTTGTTGTGTCAGTTCATTTGTTTGTGGTTTACATTACACTGCTTGATGTTTGATATAATTTCATATGAGTCATTATTTGTTAGATTAAGCCAAGGCGCCAGCTTAAGCATTTTAAAGACTTTTAACTTTGTTGGTATCATTTAAGTTGTAAACTTATGTTTTTTGAACATTAATATAATGCTTAGTTTACGGAAGAAAAGTTTAAGAGTTTAAAATATACAAATAATAAAAATAAATCTAATTTCTATTAACTGTATTTTTTGCTAAAAACCCTTTTTTCTATTTTAATAAGCCAAGAATCAAATATATGAGTTGCATGGGAGAGTAATAGCAGCCCCAAAGCCATAATTGCTATTACCCTATCTTTGGCTCATACAATTAATTTCTTAGTTATTTTTAGAAAAAAAGTTGTTGTATTTAAAAGACTATTTACCCTATGTGAAATATAAGTTTTTGTTATGCGTCCAACTTCATGAACATGTCCTACTAATCCTTTAGTAGTATCAGCTCTCTTTGTATCTCTGTCATCTGTGCAGAACTTTGCACAATAATTTATTTTGGGGTACTCCTTAACATCCTCAAATGTCAAAGGTGAAACATACAGCTCACCATCTTTCATTAAATATGAAAGATTAACATAAAATACTTTTACTTCAAACCAGCTTTTTTTAGGCCTAGATTTTCTATCATAGATGTGAAAAAAGGTTTTTTGGGAAACATCTGAGTTATTTACAAGTGTCTTATATAAACCCTTTCTTTCTTCCTCTCTCTCAAAAATTATTTTGAGATCATTTATATTTTTTATATACATCTCATTCTTCTTTTGTTTAAATATTTTAGATAATACACCAAAATGACCATCAACAATACTTTTGCCATGACACTCAACAAATCTATTAAACTTAATTGTTCCTTTTATAATTTTAGGTACCTTTTTAAAAAGATAATATAAGAATTCATAAGATCTGAAATGATTACCATTATCAGTCCAAACTTTAATATTTTTAATATTCTTAAATTTATTATTTTTAAGCAGACTTATCAAACACTGACCTGAAAACAAAGAGTCATGAAATAAAATTTCAGATAAAAAGTCATGATACTCATATTTAATTTTCTCATTTTCTTTAAAAGCAATTGCAAATCCTAATAAAGAAATATGTATTTTCTCATAAAAAAATTATTTGTCTCTATAGGACCCCCACCTATTTTAAAGTTTTCTTTATAGTCTATTACTATAACACATGAATTATTATCAATATTATTTATATCACTAATATATTCTTTATTTTGATGCTTATAAAACTTTTCATGTAGGTCAATAGATTCCAAATTTTCTTTAATAGATCTAGGCAATGGCAACTTCTTTATACTCAAATACTTTTTCTTCATTTCTAATGATTTTTTTAAGTTGCAAATGTTACACATATCAGTTTGCTTGTTGCTTTTAATTATATTATTAGGAATAAGCTTATAGAAAGTGGAAAGTGAAATAAAAATATTGTTTTTTATTTTCATATCTTCATAAATTTCTTTTTTTGTTTTCAATAAGGAGTGTAGGAAATCCTGATCTATCAGGGTTGACTGATCCATATTCCCATCACAAGACATGAGTTGATAATGGACAGAATACAGCCAGAGTGAAACGGCTATTCCAGAATACGGGGGAACTATAACAAGGTCAATATAGTTACAAGTCAGAAGCACCTGAGACATTCCGGGTCTCAGGTCACGGGCCAATCCAGAAGCTTCCTTAATTAGACGCTAAGGATTCTGGATTCCAGATAAGGACGCAAACCCAACCCAGAGAATATTGGGGAATTCAACACCTGTTTCACCGAGAAGTGAGACGGCAAACCGCCCGTCTACATTCTTCATTATGCTGAGCATAGACGCCAGTTCGGCCAATGGGTGTCAACTTAGTTGCTGTAACTACATCAAGGAATATATAGGCTGAAGAGGGGAAATCAGCAGCCTAGAATATTACCTCATCCCAAACCCTATTTGGGTTTTGGGATCCAACTCTGGAGGATGAGACTAGTAGCTTGGGGATGATAGGCTAGCTAGTAAGAGTTGTCCGCAGCTAGACGCCAGTTTGGCTGCTAGCTGTCAACTATAAAGGGGCCTTTCAAGATCACTTGGAAGATACACAATTTCATACCCTCAACATCTCTACTAGTCTGAATAGTAGAGGTGTCAAAGTACAGTAAGAACAAGCTTATTGATACTTGTGAAACTCCTGCCAAACCACCACAGCCGGTGTCGCGTCCCAAAGGACAACAGGACTTTGCAAATTCTCTCGGATCATTCAACAACAGACCTCTGCCGTTGTCATGCCAATTGAAGCACATCTGTCACCATACAGATTCCCTATTCCATCATACAACCTAATGACTAATAAACATAATATCTCTTCATTAAGATCCAGAAATCTTGACAAGGAGTATTTTATTTTAGTTGAGTATTCACTAAATTCTTTTTGTAATTCTTCATAAATCAATCCAGGGGATTTTTTAGTGAATTGGCTGGTTGGAAATGACTTTTTCAATATATGTTTTAAAATATTTTTTATGTTTTCTTTCTTTACTGAATCATTTTTTCCTTTTTTATTTTTTGAATTTAATGATGCTTTTTTAGCACTTTTTATTTTTTTTAGAATATGAATACTCATTTTTTGTCATTTTAAATCCACAATCCCAAAGCTCTTTCAGACTGTAGCTTGATGTAACCAATGCTCTTAGGGAAGGAAGGTGCTTGGCAGGGGACTCTGACATCAATTCCTTTAGATTGTTAAGGAAATCATCTGTCTTAGAATTTTTTATGACAGGTAAGAAGATACTTTTTCCAAACTCTGTTTTTAATAAGAAATGCTCAATAAAGCTGTTAAGATCACTGCCAGCAGTAAAAAGGAATACTTGTTTAAGCATAGAGATTCTTTCTCTCTTATTAGAAGTCCCCAGTGAGAAGAAGGGTGTCATCTGAGGTGAAAACTTGATAGGCTTCATAATGATAGTGGTTGGGTTCCTTGGCTTGGTTTAGGCAGTTCTTGCTTGGGAATTGATGTGCAGTTATCAGAGAGGAGTAAAGGTGTGGATTGTAAAGTAAATTTCTGTAAAGTTGAGCTGTTTAAATACCATTTTAGCTGAGCTTTTGCACTACAGGCATAAATCCCCAACTGACCCCCAACTGATCTCCTTAATTTATCAATATCACCCCTGAAGTCTGATATCATTATTTATTTACCCCTTTTTATATTCTGGTTAACTGTTGATATCTCAGCAAATAGTACTTCAATCTTGATCAAACTAGTATCATTAGAAAGCCCTTAATCTCAACTTTTGGAATTGTGCTGCAACACTATATTTCAATACCAATTTGGTATCTTGAAGTGGCTTTGAATTTAAGCTTATAAAATTATTACTTGAAATAAAATATGCTAATTAACTCTTAAAGTATGATATTTTAATCAGTAAACTAAATTTAAAGTATAACTTATTATTTAGCTTACTTCTAGTAACCAACTCAAAAACCTTTTTTTTAAATAAACTTAAGTTTAGTATAACTTCTAACAGTTCATAAAAAATGAACTTTATATATCTTAAATTTATCAAAACAAAAATGTTATTTTTAATCACATATAAATATTTGCTTGTATAATTAAAGTTGTATCTTATTTTTATAGATACAATGACTAAGATCATTTTCCATTCAATTTAAATAAATTTCAACCTTTATAAAATTTAATTAAATAAAGCAAGATTTTGATACATTCTTTTTTATGTTTGAATTTTTTATACATATTATCTCTAGCATACAGTATAAAAATATAATTTTAATAAATAGTTGTATAAAGCTATTTTATTAATATTAAATACTTAATAATTTGAAAAGAAAAACTTTTACTCTCTTATAAGTTCTTATTATATATTTTCTATAAAATCTAACTTAAGAATAAATTACTTATGCTAAATGAGATCACTGAAATTTCAATAAAAGTTTAGTTTTAATTTTAATTTTAGTTTTTTTTAACTTTTTACTAGATTTTTTTATAAAAAAAATCCAAAATTATTTAATATTTATTTATTACATATGCAAAAAAGCTGTCTGCCCTCTTTTTAAAAAGAGGGATTCAAAAATTATTATATTTTAAATTAAATATTTTTAAAAAAGCTAAGATTTTAGGCAACAATTTAATTTCCAACAAAAAGCATCATATCAGTTTTTATTGTATTTTTATTTTATATTTTTAGAATGATGTCATTTTGTACTAATTTGCTTTCAAGAAATAATGGTATATGAAATAAGATTGTTACTAGCTTTTAATACAGTTTAATTAAGCTGTAAATAGAAAATGATTAATTTAATATAGGCTTTATATTATAAGGATTAAATAAGATTTATTTTGATAAAATTGTTGTAATTATTTAAATTTATTGATAAAAAAATTAAAACAAAATTTTAAAGTGTTAAGTAGCACAGTTAATAGGAAACATATTAATCTAACAAATAATGACCCATATAATGGGCTAGTGAAATTTTGTTTTTTGTTTGACAGTTCATTTATTAACCAAAAATATTTAAATTATTTGAATCCTGAATCTTGCGCAACTTGGATTTTGTTCAAATCTGAAATCATTTTGTTTAAATCTGAGATCATTTTGTTTAAATCTGAGGTATTTTTGGTTGGCGCCATAGCTTTTAAAACTACTGTATCTGCGCCGGTGCTTCAAGGTCTTCATTATAGCTAGTATTGATTTATTGTATATAGTATAATTTCCTTTGGAAGGGATCATCTTTTTGGAGTAATATGCTACAGGATGTAGCATACTATCCCCTCCTTCCTGAAGAAGCACCCCTCCCAGGGCAAAGTTGGAAGCATTGGTTTCCAGGATGAACGGCTTTGTGTGGTCAGGCATGACCAACACAGGCACAGAGGTGAAGACTAACTTCAGGGCTTGAAAGGCAACAACACAGTTGGGGTCCACTCAAACTGGAATTTGTCTGAGCAAAGGTGGGTCAGGGGCAGAGTAATCTGAGAATTTTTTATGAAATCTCTACAGTAATTGCTAGCCCTAAGAAACTCCTAACATCTTTCCAACAAGTGGGGGTGGGCCAAGCTGTGACCGCGTCCACTTTATCTTGGACAATGGCAAATTCACCAGTTTGTACTACATAGCCCAAGGATTCTACCTCAGGTTAGAAGAACTCACACTTCTTGAGTTTGACGTGAAGGTTGGCTGCTGTTAGTTTCTCCAATATGAGGTCCAGGTGGCGGAGGTGGTCTTTGTGTGTTTTTCTATATATCAGGATATTGTCAAGGTATGCCACACAGAATTGGTCAAGGTATTCTCCAAGGACTGAGTTAATTATCTTCTGGAAAGTGCTAGGGGCATTGCATAGCCCAAAAGGCATGACCAGGTATTCATAGAGTCCATATCAAGTTTTGAAAGCTGTTTTGTATTCATTGCCTTCTTTGATTTTGATTTGGTTAAAAGCGTCTTGGAGGTCAATTTTAGAGTATACTTGTGCCCCAGTCAAGACGTCACATAGGTCATTGGCATTAGGTATGGGTATTGGTTTTTTACTGTGATTTTGTTCAGCCTCTGGTAGGTTACACAAGGTCTCATTCCCCCATCTTTCTTCCCAACAAATAGTAAGTGAGAAGAGCATGGGGCCTTTGAGTCTCAGATAAATCCTTTATTGGTCATGTCTTCAATGTACGCTTTCAAGGCCACTTGTTCTTTGTGATTGCAACTATAGATGGGTCCGTGGCTGGATTGTGTATCAGGGAGTAAGTCAATGGCGTGGTTGTAGAAAGAGTGCTCAGGTGGTTGAGTTGCTGCCTCTTTGCTAAAGACACTGGCCCATTTCTCAAGGGCTGAGGGCAGCTTCCCTGAGCAAGGGTCTAATAACAAGGTCATGAGTTTGGTAGGGGTACTATGTGTGGGCTTGGCTGAATGGGTACAGTGTTGGGGTTAGGTCCCTTTCCCAGGGTTACGGTTTGGTCACAATAGTTCAGGATTGCACCATGCTTGTCAGCTCAGGAGTCTCCAAGTATCAATGGGTGTAGTAATCCTTTCAAAAAGAAAACAGACAAGGGTAAGTGTTTTTCCCAATCTTCAGCTTGAGGTGTTAGCTACATTCTTGGCCAATATCAGTTGAACCATTTCCCATAGTGACTTGGAATTGAGTATCTGAGGGGGTGAGTCCCAGCTTGGACGCTAATGTGGGGTTGATGAAACTTTCATCAGCCCCTGTGTCTAAGAAAGCCTTTTTGTGAAATACTTTATTTCCTACTTCTAGGGTCACTATGATATACTTATAAGACTGGGAGGTAGTGTTTAATTGGGCAAGAGAGCCTGAAGTTTGGTTTCTTCTGGGGCAGGCTTTGGTCTGGTGCCCTGCTTCATGGCAATGGAAACACAACCCATCTCTATAATGTTGTTGCAACTCCTCAGGTGTCATGGCTGGTCTGGCCGCAGTGGGGCTTCTGACCACCCAGGATCTATGGGGGGTGGCGCTGTGGGTTTCTTGGTTTAAGCTTAGTCCTTGGCAGAGAACAATCAGTTCTTCTAACCCAATTGTGGGGTGATGGTGCTTGAGGAGGTTCTTTAACCCTGGTTTCATGCCTTTTCTGAATAGGATGGCAGCTGAGTTGTTGTCCAGCATAGCACAGGTCTGTAGTTTGGTGAACTCTTCTACATAGGTCTGATGTGGGCAGCTGTTTTTCTTTAACTCCAACAGAGTCATGAAGGTGAAGTGACAGGTATTCTGGTGCTCCCCTGTGGCCATTAGTTCAGCCTCAAATCAAGCATAGTCTAAGCAAAACTCTACGTCATTGGCAGTAACCTTGCCAAACCAGTCTAGGGCGTCCCCTGTTAGCATGGATGCTACTCCAAGCACCTTTTTGGTGTCACTAGAATAGGATGGGGCATTGGCTTGAAAATGTAGTTGGAGCACTGGCATGGTGCAGTGTGCCTCCTTGAGAGTGAGTTTTTCCATCTGGGGCATCTCCACTTTAGTGAGGGATTGGTTGACTATCACATTCTGAACCTGAGAGGAGGGCCCTTTGGCAGTTTTGGCAGCAGAGTCGGATTTCTTGGGGTCATTCAGGTTTACGTTTGCATTCTTCCACATGAAATAAATTAGATTCTTGGTCATCATAAATGTGTAATAAGCAATTATCATTACAAAAAACATACAAGATGCCCCAAGAATAATCAACATCTTGGGGCTCAGGGTACCAGTGTTAAAATAGATTGTCATAATGTCAGGGAACCAACCCTGACTGGCCGGCTTGCTAGCGTCTGGGAACTGGCGGGTTGCGGACTGGGTGGGAAGGCCCACCAAAGGATTGGTGCTAACTTAATGAGGTAGGACATTGACTTTCCCAACCACAACCACAGACCGGCAGCGGGAACAATAGTATCCATTACTCCCGTGAGAGTAATATATACAATTCCAAAAAGCTTATTGGTGTGGTCCAGCGGGAGCTCAGCGGTGGAGGCAGGCATTGGTTTGGGGGTGACAGGTGGTTCCATGTCTAATTGGTAGGCAGGAAGGAAGTTGTATTTATCTCTGAACAGGCGGGATTTGATAATGTACCAAGGGCCTTCTTGGTTGTATCTGGTTAACTCTGTAGTTCTGGTCAAGGGATCCTGGGCTAGTATGTTGTCAGCGGTGTAGTCCTTGTACTCAGGCTTTAAGTGTCACAAGTGACAAACTCTTATCAACTATGCTAATTGAAAAGCCTAAACTACGGGAGTCAAACCCTGACACCCTGCGGGTTGCCAGCCTGCAGGGCCAGCTGCCTGCAGTTTTTTGGGTTCAAACCAGAAAAGGATTCAACTTTGGGGAATCTCTTGAAGCTTGATGAGCCAAGCTTGCCTATAGCAATGCCCCCGCACTAGAGGTTCCTGTTAGCCCAACCAATCAACAGGCTGGGTTAGCCACAGACCCTGGAATAATCCGGGCCACCACAGAAAAAGAAACAAATGAACTTTCCATAAGAAGCGGGCCACCCAGAGATGACCTGTCCCATGACCAGACTAGGGAAGTTGATTGCTCTCAGTTCAAGCCAGCCAATGGAATAACCCCCGTGATTAATGCCACCAAGGACTGTGAAAACCTAGTAGATAAGAAACCCTGGGCAAAGAAAATCTATGAAAGGTTTACCATGACAGATGGGTATATTTATACCCTGGGTCGCCAGGAAGATGCCCATTGCCATTCTTACAATAAAGCAACATGAACCTTTGGTTCAACCAGGTTATTCCATGTTTGATATTAGTTCTATTTCATCTACAGTCTACCTCCTGCAGTTCTTCCCCTCTTACCCAATCACTCCAAGAAACCGCGGACCACCCACCTGACCTTTTCCGCCCACCAGGAGTTCCCTACAGCCCAGTACATTTCACTAAGTACCCCCCAAACCCAGCGTATTTGGAGTTCACCCTAGAGGAAATCCTAATATACAATCCTGAGGCCCAAACTAGAGAGATCAAGACCGTCTATAGGGAAGGAAACAAAGTCACCATCCCTCCTCTTCTATTCTGCAACAAGTACAACTACCTGCCCGCATATTTGGTCCCTATGACTCCACCCCTCACCCCGCAGCCTAACTGCCCACAGGAATCTGTTGCCGCAGATGAATCCACTTCCACCCAGATATTTGGAGTCATGTACATCACTCTTACCAGCCTGATTGATTCTATGGTACCTGCAAACAGACCTTGGGCTATCCTGGGAAAATCCCTATCCTATATTGTAAAGTTAGCCCCAATCTTGTGGTGGGCCCTTCCTGCTGGGCCCACGGGCTGTCCGCCCGCAAGTCTGCAGAAACCCCCTACTGGTTGGATCCCTGACATTAAGGGGTACTCTGTGAAATGGACAGGACCAAAGGGGGCACCTGGCGGACAGTACATAGCTGGCAGGATGGCAGGAGGGTCACATGATCTTTGAGTTAACTGGCAGATGACATGAATAAAATACAGCAATAGTTCTTGGAAACCAATATCTCATAACCTTTATTTAAAAATGACAATGGGGATTGATCTTGGCCTGGCAGGTATTTATACCATACTGCCAGGCTTCATTTCCTGGTTAGGTTTTCTGGGCTTAGGCGGTTTGGCATTGGGGGTCTTAGATGGCAGTGTGGCGCTCAGCACTGGCGGTTTGCCACTGGCTGCTTTGGAATGAGAAGACTTAAAATTTTTCTGTTTGTCAATTTGGGTATTGTGTGCCTCTTCAGGTTCAGTGCCTCTTCCTGGGCTTTGGGGGAGTTTGGAATAACTCTCATTAGGAAACTTGGGCATTTTGCCAAGCAAACCACCAGTGTCAGGCATTGGCACCTCAGGGAAATTCCCAGCATCTTGTACTGGCAGTTTGCTTGCAGAATCCTGCATGACAGCTAAAGGTTGGGGTCCTGGCAGGCTGGCAACAAACTTTATCAATTGATAGTAGGTTATCAGGTTCCCAGCCTATGGGTCTGGCGGACTTCAAAGGGTTTTGTCTAGGGTTTGACTCTGGTTCTGTATTTTGGGATTAAGGAGCGTCCAAATTGTCATTCCTGACACTTCTGAAGTGAAATCTGAATTTAAAACCATATCTGGGCTGAAATAAAGAGAATGTGAATTTGTTACCAAAGTTATTTGCCCTTTTGGGCTTCTAAATTCTGCATTTAAAAATGAAGTTTCATTGTAAGATTTGGTTTCATTTCTTCACTAGTATTGCTGCCAGAGGGCTTCAGATTTATATTTTCAGTATTTATGTCAGGAATTACATATTTCCCCTTCTGAAACTCAAGGTTTTTAACAGTATCTAAGCCCTGGCCAGATTGGACTTTTGGCTGCCAGCTCTTAGGACTAGGGTGCCACCCACCTGCATTTTTTGGGACTGAATCCTATCTGATTCAAATTGTAGATGCCTTTGAAACTGAAGACTTTAGTGTGAGTGCACCAATGGTGGACCTTATCAAAGTCTACAACAAATTTCCTAATGGAGCAAAGAAGCCCCTGTCATTGGCCTGATGAGCCTGATGTCCTCCTTAATAGCCAATCATAATCCTGTCCCTGAAAAAGGCACTGACCAGTAAGCCACCCCTGGGAATACCGCTCTAGAACAAAAGGGATGTGTGACCCTTCTGAAAAATCCCGCCAATGGACACCTTCCCTACATCTGTGCTATTTTACTGCCCTCAAACCTGGGCGCCCTGCCCATTCAAATTCCCATTTCCTGACTAGTTGAACCACAATCTTTAGAATTAAATTCTGGTAGCAGGGTACTATTTGAACTCATAGACCCTGCACCATACTTTAATGCCACTTTATTTTAAAAAAAGGTTATGTGATACAGTAGTTTTAAAAGCTATGAAAACAAGAAAAATACTTCAGATTTAAACAAAATGACCTCATATTTAAGCAAGCCCCAAGTTAGACAAGATTCAGAAATCAAATAATCTAAGTATATTTGGGGAGCTGGCAAAATATCAAACAATAAACCAAATATCACTAACACATAATACAAAATTACATCAAACAGCATAGTTCAAACTACAAAAAAATGACCTGGTACATCAAGTGAAATGAATTGATGCTATTCCAGAATATATTATAATCCTATCAGGATTCATACAAGGCACCAACAGAGGGCTAAAACGAAACAAAAATATAGCAATCTAGAAGCAAGATTTCACAAGCACAAAACAAAATGAAATTCACACAAGATGTGTAGTATGTACATTCTAAAATAGAAAGATAACTGTTTACCAGCCAATAAAAAGCTATCCAATTTAGGAACAAAGGCATTTTATTTTATTTTCATGGATCCTTATTTGTGTAAATAATTTCAAGAACTTTTCAAATCTGGACTCAGGATTACAATAAAAAAAGTCAAAAATTTTAAACTTCTACTTTTAGTGATTTTTTCCTAAGTTTTATTTTACACTGGTTTTTACTAGCAACAGTTTTGACGGTGCCAATGAGCGAGCCAGAAGCAGCTAAGACAGCTTCAATGGAGGTGAGGCACAGAGCGTGGAGGCCCTTGTTTACACTCAGCTCTTTGATGTAGGTAACAAAGAAGCCAACCTGTACCTGACCCCCAACCCATATGGGTTTGAATTGTTCAGTAGTCACCTAGCGTCTAGCTCTGCCCTTTTTCCAACCCCTGCACAAGGTGTCAACCAACCAGCCAATCAGAATGACAACCCTAGTTTGGAATATCTGCCCACCAACAGCCAACTTGCCCCTATAGATAATCAGGCTACAGCTCCTGCAGCCTAGCACCCTAAGCGCCAAATCATTACTGCCCAAATTCTCTAAGAAATTGTGGCACTCAACCAGCGTGGCCTGACTTGAGACCAGATTGCTGCCTAATTAAAACTTACCCAGGCCATCATTATGTGGGAATTTGATAACCTGATAACTAGGGGAACCTGATTGGGACAGCCAAGAAGCCAAAGAAGGCCCTAAAGTCCCAGATCAGCAAGGCCTACCCAATCATGCTCAATCTCTTGCAGAAGGACCCCAAGCTTCTCCTGACTCAGGTCTGGAAGCAACTTTCACACCATAACAAATGGGTTTCTGAGCATATGGTGTAGCTGTGGATGTATGGAAAGGCGGCGTCAATATGGGTACTGACCAATGTTGACGGCAACTAATGGGATGGTGCTGAGGATTCCCCATATGATCATACCATTGAACCCGCTCTTATTCAATGCCTGACAAGTTTTTCTGATGACATCATGTTCATCTCATATTACAAATTGTCCATCACTTTTGAAAATTTTGGCAAGCAAGAAAAAGCCACCAAGAAAAATGGAAGAAAGAAGGTCAAGAAGAAGACATTTATTGATGCATTTCTGGCTTTTTTGTCAAAGGGTTTTGTCTATTATTGAACAAATCCTGATTACACAATTGCTATGAGTATACCTGTATTCTTGGTGAATTGCTGGACTCTTGAGAGAGCTAATATTTCTCTACTGGGGTTTCCTGAGCCACCAGATGGAGGATAGCTTCACTGCCATCAAGACAATCCAAGGAAGCAGGCATCAGGCCTCAGTCTACCCAGTTGGCCACGCCAACATCTATCTGGCCAATGTTGTTTTCTTTAATATTGGGAACACATTCTAGAAGTGTTGCTCACAGGCATTTAATGATCTTTATCTTGGTGTCCTTGACCATGATTCTCTCTTTGATCAGTAGATAGTGGCCAAATTGTTTGCTCAAATTGTCTTACATGTGAATATGGGCAACCAATCATGAAAGGACAAGGGCCTCCCACCTCAGGCCACAGCTGTCTACCAGCCAATCCATCTAATGACAGACAAGGAATATAACAAGTGTTATATGGAGGCCATCATAATTAATCTGATTGGTTCAACCCCCACCATCATCAACCCCAACCTATCAGCCCCACCCAGTCCCAGACCTCTCAGGCCAGCACCACATCCACACCTTTCTTGTGAGGGAACCAACCCTGACTGGCCGGCTCGTTAGCGTCTGGGAACTGGCGGGTTGCGGACTGGGTGGGCAGGGCCCACCAAAAAATTGGTGCTAACTTAATGAGGTAGGACATTGACTTGCCCAACCACAGACCGGCGGCAGGAACAATAGTATCTATTACTCCAGTGAGAGTTATATATACAATTCCAAAAAGCTTGTTGGTGTGGTCCAGTAGGAGTTTGACGGTGGAGGCAGGCATTATCTTGGGGGTGACAGGTGGCTCCATGTCTATTTGGTAGGCAGGGAGGAAGTTGTATTTATCTCTGAACAGGCCGGGTTTGGTAATGTATCAAGGGCCTTCTTGGTTGTATCTGGTTCTCTCAGTGATTCCAGCCAAGGGGTCCCGGGCTAGTATGTTATTGGCGGTGTAGTCCTTGTACTTGGGCTTCAAGGGGTATTATTTGAAATGGAAAGGACCAAAGGGGGCACCTGGCGGGCAGGACGTAGCTGGCGGGTTAGCAGGTGGACCAGATGATCTTTGAGTGAACTGGCAGATTACAAGGATAAAATACGGCAAGAATTGGGGAAACATATATCTCATAACCTTTATTTAAAAATGACAATGGGGTTTTGGTCTTGGCCTGGCAGGTATTTATCCCTCACTGCCAGACTTCACTTCTTAGTTGGGTTTTCTGGACTTGGGTGGGTTGGCATTGGGTGTCTCAGATGGCAGTGTGGCACTCAGCACTGGCGGTCTGCCACTGGCCGCTTTGGGGTGAGAAGACTTCAAATCCTTCTGTTTATTGATTTGAATGTTGGGTGCCTCTTTTGGTTCAGTGCCTTCCTTGGGACTTTGGGAGAGTTTGGAATAATTCCCAGGGGGAGATTTGTATATTTCACCAGGCAAACCACTGGTGTCAGGTGTTGGCACCTTGGGGGAATTCTTGGCATCTTGCACTGGCAGTTTGCTTGCAGAATCCTGCAGGACAGCTAAGGGTTTGGGTCCTGGCGGGCTGGTAGCAACTATGAGCCTGGCGGTCTGCAAAGGGTTTTGTTCAGGATTTGACTCTGGTTCCGTATTTTGAGATTTAGGAGCATCCAAATTGTCATTCCTGACATTTCTTCCCACAATATTCCAACTCATAGGCATCAGTATTCCTGTCCCAAATAAACTCCTTGCTGCCAAACATTTTTTTATTTATATAGTTTTTATCCAGAATTTCAATTTTTTAGTTTCTCTTTGTTTTTAGTTCATTGTTTTCTTTATGTTCAGCTTATTTCTATAAAATCATATGTTTATTATGCTGTGTATCTAGATCCAGAACACAGTTATTTTTAGCTCTTTAAACAGCCCCTTATGAAAAGAATTAACAATGATTTAGTGATCAGCTAAATTTAAATTAGAAAATTATATATTTATTGTGTTTATAGAAAGTTGTTGCAGATCTGAATTCAAAACCTTAATGATAAACTTTAAGCCAATCAGGAGCTGAGTGAGAAAGTGATTTTTGTGACATAAAGGGTTGTTTAAAGGTACTTTGATTAATGGGTGCTCAATCAGCTGCTTGGTTAGCACTAGTCCACAAACAACTTGCCACAGCAACAATGGTGCACAATGGAAAAACAACCAGAAAATCAGATTAATTAGTGCACAAACATCAAAGAATTATTGAATGGACCTTTATATCACAACAATCACTTTCTCACATAGCTCCTGATTGTCTTAAAGTTTATAATTAAGGTTTTGAATTCAGATCAGCAACAACTTTCTATAAACACAATAAATATATAATTTTCTAATTTAAATTTAGCTGATCACTAAATCATTGTTAATTCTTTTCATAAGGGGCTGTTTAAAGAGCTAAAACAATATGGCAATTTTGCAAGCATGACAAGACACAAAGAAAACAGCACATATTGAGATAATCTTAAAGAATATACACAATTTGTAAAAGTATAGGATATTATAGTAAATGGGAAAACAAACAAGGATAAACAAAGAGGCAATAGTATCAGAATAACACAGTGTTTATTAGGTGAAAGCTATATAACATATGCAAAGATTGGTAAAAAATAAAAGAGAGAACTGGAGAAGCTGCTAAAGGACCTTGACTCTGCAATTCCAGAGATTAAAGAGATTGACAAGAAAATCAAGGCCAAAGTGAATTCTGCTGTCCTGACAGATGACAATATCAATAATATGTCAGTCAAGACGCTTATGATCAAGATGTCTGACACACCAGAGAAGACCAACAAGTGTCTTTTAAATTTACAGAATACTGTGGTCAAGGGCCTACAGTTTAAGGTGTTCACTCTTTCTGTGCTGTCTGTCTGGGACAACAACCCTGAGATATATTAAAATCTTAAACCAACCAAGAGGGCCTGCAAGGAGGACACTGAAATGCCTTCACAGCTGGTTGCTGTTACAGTAGTAAGCCAAATGAAAGGAATAGTATGTTCCTGTAGAACCCAAAAACCAAAAAAGAACTGCTGCCAAGTTCTTAAGAAAAATAGACAACTCAAATGCCTTTGTTGATAAAAAATGGGTTAAAGCTGGAGTTGCTCAAATAGCCCTGGAAAATCCGGACTTTCCTTATTTTTACCCAAATAATTATGACAAGAAAATCAAGTTTTATACACTATTTGGGGATGGTATTGCTTGACCCTCTTGTGGGGTTCCTGGTCACCAGTCCCCATAGTATGTCCTGGGCCGTAGCCAGGGACCAACTTGGAGGAGTTGTCATTCTCCAACAGGGGTGAAGGGTTGGTGAGAAGCTTATACTTGGCTTGCATAAGGGCAAACTCCTCCAGTACCTTCCCAATTACCAAGCAAGCGTCTACACCGTATACCTGGACTTCAGCAGATGCCAGCCCTTCTGGAGGCCAATACCAATACTGTAATAGTCTTGCAAACTCTTCTCCAATGAACTCTCTCCCTCTATTTGTCATCTTCAAATGCCTTGTCACCTTCTCCCACTCCTCTGGGGCAGATTTACTAGAGGCAAACTTCCTGCACCCCAGGCAATAGGATTCCTCATCCCTTGGGCTAGGATAGAAAATATGGTGCAATTGACTCATGAGACTTAAATACTCTTTTCACACAGGAAATTCAGATAGGGGTTGTAATAGGCGCTTTATTCTTTGTCAGAAAGAAGATCCCTTTAGAAACCTTCTGAGATATAGCCTTGGGGTAGGGAATAATAAAGGGTTTGTGCCAATAATTGGAGTCCTTTAACAATATCTTGGACTCCTTGTACTTGATCTTCAACTCCTGCTCCTTGGTCTTGGGCTCCTGTACTTCAGTTGTGGGCTCTGTTGTCTTAATTTTAAGCTCCTGTAGTCTGACCCAGCTCTGGCTTCCTATCATTGGTCTTCTGCTCCTTCTGTAGCTTTGGTAGCCTTTGTAATCCACTTGATCTAGTTCCTGAAGAGTCTCAGATAGCTCTCCCTTTTATAGCCCCATGTTTCAGACCAAAATCCTCTCTTAGAACTCTGGTTCTTTAAAGCTTAAACTATCCTGTTTTTCTTCTTCTATAATATATTAAACCTTCAAACTTACTTCAGCCAATGAAAGCCCTGAATTTTCCGCTTCTGCTCCTCATTTTTTAGGCTTTAACTCTCAAGTTAAAGCCCTTAAAAACCTGATCAAGTAGGCTCTGGGTTGCAGCCAATCAAACGCCTTGCTTCAACAGTTTTGCCAAAACAGTTTATCTGGATGACCCGTTCCTGACCCTGGTTTGAACTCCAAGCTGTCCTGCTCCAGGTAAACCACTGCTCCGCGTTTTGAACAGTTTTGCTATAATTCCTGTCACGTTTTCCCAGCAAATCTTGAGCGCTTCCACATATGTTTTACTTAGGTGATTTTTGACCCTTCAATTTTTCAATTTTTCAACGTTTCTCCGTGTTTCTTTCAACTTTTTGCACCTTCAAACCTGCCTGTTGCTCGTCCTTTTGCTTTCCTAGTTGTTCTTGGCAAAATTTGCTCTTTTGCCCTCACAGTTTCTCCGTACTTCTTCCAGCTTCTTTCTGGTCCATTTTCTCTTTAATCTCCTTTCTAAAAATAACATATAGTTCTAACAAACTATAGGTTATTTTTCCTTTGCTTTCTTTTTCCTTTCTATGATTTTCAATCCTTTTTTAATCATAATCAAGCAGTATTGAATTATTCTTTAACTGCTTCTTTATATCCAAATTTCTTCTCAAAGGTCACTAAACCAGCTCTTCCAGCCTCTGCATTCAGTCCAGCTAGTTCATCCTCTCAGCTCTTCAGTTCTTCAGCACCAAATTCTGGTCCTTTGGCCATTCTACACCATTATCTGCTAGTCCTTTATCATATCTTCTTGTCCTAATGTTTATCCTTAACCAGTTCCTCACCAAATCCTCACTAGGAACCTCCTTTGTTCCTTTAACACACTGAACCATATTGGTTCATTCCATTCAATATGAATTAACAGTTCATCAATTAGCCTTCACTGTGACCAAACAGTCCCTCTTGCTAGTTTTCTCTGCTAATTCTGTGAACCACCTTGGTTCTTTATCTCAGCCCCCATTACCAGAACTCGTAGACCCAGGCATGAGTCTACATTGAACTGGCGTTTGACTGGGCCCTTGAAAGTGGCAATCCACTTAGGCCATTCAATCATCAATCTATGTCTGTGTTGTCTTTACTCACCCAGGTGATGAAGTCTGGGCTTTCAGTTGCAGAGTAATCAGCTCTACTTCCCAGAGGCCTGATCACACCAAGTTCTGCAGCTTGCTTCCCCAAGCAAGCCACCTTGGTGACACCTCTGAGCATGCCTATACCCTCCAATGCTCACTTTGGGGTTCCCCAAAGCTCCCATAGGGGCATAAACAAGGACACCCTACCAGTCCATTAGGCAGGGTGCTTGCTCACAGACCTCCTGTAAGCGTATCAGGGCACATTGAGCCCTCAGAGCTCTTCCCCTCCCTGGCAGCCCGCGTTACCCGCCAGGGGTCCACACCTACTGCCCCCAGACAGACAAAGTTCCCTGCTTGCTATTTCAGTCTTCACCCTCCCGCAGCTACAGTTCCCTGCTAGCTGAAGCACTATAGCCCAAAGCAGCCAACATCTTCTGCTGGGTGGAGGCAACATCTTCCTCTGGTAGTCCTTTGTTACCTACCAGCCAGGCCTTACTTACCCTAGTAGACCATGTTACCTACTAGGGTTACCTCACTTCTCCTAGTAGATCAAGTTACCTACTAGGCTTACCTCACTTACCCCTAGTAGCCCTATGTTATCTACTAGTTTACAACGTTGCCAGCTAACCACACATTGTCACTCTTCAGCATATTATCTTTTATTTGAAGCCAAATCAACCCTCGCCTGCAAAACAGCACACATGTGGATCACCACACCTCTGGTTTCTGAACTTTTTGAATTATGACATCATTGACGCAAATTGCAATGCAGGCCCTCCAACTGCTGGAAATATTCTTGTTAGCCAATCTGATGCAGCAAAATCTCCCCCACCCCCATCCTGAATCACCTTAAGACTTCCCCACCCCACTTTATAAACTTCTTTCTAGATAGCTTATTATCCCTGATATACTGAAAATAAAGGAAGTTTCAAACCATTGTTGGAATATCTTGGCCTACTGGCCCCTGTTGTGGACAATGTGTCTGCCACTTTATTCCAGTTTGTGGCTGGCTCTCTTGCTGTTCCTTGGCCTGCGCTCTATCCTGCTTCTTCATCTTCAATTTTCAATTTTCTGTTGTAAATGCTCTTTCTCATTTTGGTTTTGGTTGCCATCTTTCATTATATATCCAAAAGCGCAAAATTAATGAGCCCCTCCACAATTCAGTCTAGTGCTTCTTAAGCAGTTGAAAATTTGCTTATTTTATTCTCATTGTTTTTTCACTGAATAGTGCTGCCTGCCATCTAACTCTTACAGTTGTGCCAAAGATTACCTGGCCAGTTAAAGTGGCTGGTAAAAAAGCCATCAAGGAAGTTAACACTAAAAAATAATAACTTTCCCAAAAAACTTACCTTATTTTTAAAAATAATTGACAGTGTAATGTGCAAGGTCCTAGTACCTTATGTTACTGCCATATTCTATGCAAACTACGCCATTCATGTGACTAGGCAGCTGGCCTTATCACCCCCTGTTGTGCACAAACTAGAGGATCACATGCACATAATATTTTCAATGTCCCAGGACACACTTATGGGACTAACACATGCTGACAGGGCATCTGAGTGGGCAGTTACAGCCTACAAGGTATACCAACTGGTCCTCTGGACCCAGTTTCCTTTGGTGTAGTTTACTATGTAAACTTCATTGAGTCTGTTTGGGACGTCCTGGGGACGCTCCCATTCAAGAATATACTGAAGATGGATCAGTTCCATGAGGGCACTTGCTTCTGCTTCCCAGTGGAGCACACCCTCTCCTACCTGCTGGAGAACTTTGGGGGCACAGTGTCTAAATTGGCTTTTTAAAATGCAACAGTTGTCAATAAGACAAAGATTCTCCTGGCGGACTTTGGGTTGTCCTGGAGCAGGGATGAGTCAGGGGTGCCTCTGGTCATAGAGACCATGTTTTCTAAAACAAAACACAAGAAGAAAATTAGCGCAGTGTTTAATAAACTGTACAAGTTTACTGAAGCCTTTGCTGGAAAAATGTAAGGAACCCTCTTTATAGAGAATAATACAGTTGTGGTATTGAACAAGGATCTATTACTCTCTACAACAGGAGATAGCTCTTCAAGCAGTAGGTTAGGGGTTGGGCAAAGACCAGGAAATCACAAAGTAGCTGGCCCCTGAGAAAAGATACAAGATAGGAGTAAGGAGAGCCAGATGTTAATTAAAGTCTGCAAATGAGATATTCCAGTCATCTTCTCTGAGGAGATACTGTTAAACACTCAAGTAAATAATATGATAATATTGCTTTATTTTAGAAATAAATTTTAATCAAACAATTAACTTGGAATTTGGATGGGAGTTCTTATACTAAGGAGGGTGGAATTGGGGCACAGACCTAATGAGTTTGTAACCAGGTGTAATGCTTCACATGTAGTGGCAGGAATCATGGTGCAGGTTATTTTTAGTTCCATTATGGTGTTGAATTCCTGGAAAATTGTGCTTGCATCTGCATTGCTTTATGGCATGAGGAAAATTGATAGGCAATTAATTAAATAGTAGTGACCTAGATAATCCAAATTTGGAAGTTGGAATAGGTCTTCATCTATTAGATAACTGTTGTCAGGGAAAAGATTCCTGACAAAAAAAACTTCACCTTATGCTTTACCTGGGGTACCTGTTTTCCTTTGGAATGTGTATAAATTTTGAGGAATTAGACAGATTCCTTCTCAGAATTGATGAGGCCAAGCTATCCCTGGACAGGAAGAAGGTCCCCCCGGTTACAACTTGATGGACCACAATATTCAGGACGCCCTAGTCCTGGCTGATATTTACAGGGTTGCAGCCCCACCAGAAAATCTGCTCCTCCATTAACACCTCATTATCCTCCCTTTTACTAGTAGGTACAAATATTTCAATCAAAGTGTATCCACTGTTTACAGTGTGGCAGTGGAGGTTGTGCACCACCTTCATTGCCAGGTGGTTGCATATAGATGTACTCACCATAGGCGTAACTAAACAACCCTCTTTCCTCTCAATATATAATAATTTTTTATTTTTACACTTCTATTAATAAATGCTTTTTAAATAACTTTCATTTTAGTGACCTATTACTAAGTCAAAAGAATCTTATAGAAGGTCTTTATACATGTGTAATAATATCTGTTAATAAAAATCACAAATACCTTGAGAGCTTTACCTTTAAATTTTTTAATTTAATTTTTATATTTATTTTACAGGAGTGAAATTTTCATATAATCATTATAATTTGGTATTAAGTGTTTGGAATTGTCACCACAGAATAAAATAAAACAAATTAATTTGTAATACAAAAATTAGGCATCTGCATCAATAGTGCCTTTTTATGTGATTGCGGGCTTGGAAACATATAAATATAAAATGAAAATATATAGATTTTTTTTAAAAAAAGATAAATGTATAAAATAAAAAAATAAAGGGAAATAAATATTCAGAATAGATATGCTCTTTAGTTGATTGGCTGTTTAGCAAGGCATGCAGTGATGAACAAATCAGTGTGGCCATAAAACTTGGCCACAGTCTCTGCTGAAAGGATATGGATCCCAGCCTGTAGAAAATCAAACAGGTTCCCCATCCCAGTTAGTGCCCCCTGCTTGAGCCACCCAAAGACCTCCTTGATAGTGTTTAGGAATGGGGAATAGGTAGGAAGAAATAAGAGATGAAAATTTGATGTGGCCAATTGTTGTGGGCCAACTGTAATGCCTGTATCAATTGTTGGAAATTCCTTGAGAATATCTGCCACCTTATGAAGTCATCATTATCCAGTACAATGAAATCAGTGAACCCCAGGCTTGTGCACCTAAGGTTCTCCTGGACCAATCAGAGAAATGATAGGAAGGTCCGGCTATTGTGAGATCCCAATATCATTTGGTATATCTCAATCCCCTTTAGAATGAGGAGAGCCACCATGGAATAGGATGTGGTGTGGACTGCAGCAAGCCAAGCTACTTTGACATTTAAACATTTGGAAACATAGCCATAGGCATTTTGTATAGACAAGGCAAATGCTGATTTGTTAATGTAATAGAATTTGACAGTCCTTTTTTCTTTAAGCAAGGTGTACACCTATGTGTATTTTTTCCGGGTCTCAATATTGTCAAAGCTGTTTTGGTTGTAGGGAGATACCCCAAGTTTTTTCCAGGAAAACTGCAGACCCTTGACCACATGGCAGTAAAAGAAAATTGAAGCCTGAACCCCAAAATTAGACTTGATCATTGCCTGTATATTTTCTAATTAGAGATGAAAGTCTCAGTTAATCCACTGGTGGATTGCCCATTTGTGCTCCTTGGTGAGCATGGTGAAAACATGCAAGGATTTTTCTGCAGCAAGAACTTGGCCAGTATCAATGTATTTTTTGAATACCTTGCTGGAGTACTTGGGATCCACCCCAACTAGGACTGTGGCTATCTTTTAGTCATCTGATTCCTGCATCAGCTTGATAAGGATTTGTTTAACATTAGGGACTGCCTTCTGGATGGCCTTTTTGGTGAAGATGAGCCAGGATCCTGATATGTGACTGGCACGCAAGGCATGCACACCTTGTTGTAGAAGGCTGCAACCTTTTTTAACACTAGCTATCTCTCTGTAATCCTATAAAACTTGGGCTCTTTATGTCTTCTTGTTCACTGTTGTTTATATATGGTTTATAGCTAGTGTCAAGCACAGGCTTAAACTTCTTCATCATGGCTGACAGGATCAACTCCTGGCAGTACACAGGGGTGAACACAAAAGAAGTAAGCTCAACTTCCTTGTTTCTAAATTTCTTGATTGTAGTGACCTTGATGGCTTTTGGGTCAGCTTGGGGACCCAAGGGTTGATGCTCCATAACCTTGCACATTGTGTTCCTCAAACTGGTTGTGTCAGTGCAACCTCACTATTGTTTTCTGTTCTCATGTCTCCTTCCTGAGTAGTCACTTGTGTGGCACTAACTCAATTTTTTGACCTGTGGGCAACTGCAACTACAGCACACAACAGCTGCATTGCTACTCTGTTGTTGTGTTTGTTTCATTTAAAATTTAATAAAACACTAAATAAAAATCACTTAAGCTACGCCCTGGTTTTGATTTTTTCTTTTTATCTGAATATGGTTATTTGATTAATATTTTTCCCACCCAATATCCCAATTATAGATTTTTTATTTCTTAATTAGTTGTTTCTGGTTTTACAACGCCCATTTTTGAATACCCAAAATAATTTCCACCCATTTCCCCAGATTTTACTGCCAAATTCAAACACCCAACACAATATTTTTAAAATTTATGTTTCAGATTGTGTGCCAATATTTTAGATACCTTGGTATCATTCTTGTTTACAATCTATTTCACACAATAACTGAGTGATTTTGTTTACATAGTGAGTTGCTATTGTATTTCGGTTTTTGATTGAGTTTTAGCTCACTACGTGTGAGTGTATTTTGTCACTGATTTATATAGTAAACATATGTACATCAAAAAGTCAACTCACTTAATTTTGTTTGTGAATCTATTTATTTTGGATTATATTTTGAATGGTTTTGCTTTGCGCGTGAGCACTTCTTTGCTGTGTTGACCCATTTTGTCTATTAACACCAAAAATCCCTGTTGATAGAGAGTATATTTTTCACTTATAGTTGGAATTCAGTTAAAAATTAGTTCATTTTGTTTGAATCCAAAGTATTTTTGATTGCTTCTATAGCTTTTAAGCTACTGTATTGGTTTTCTCAATTATTATTGCATTTGATCTTATAAATCTGCCAGTTAAACACTAATCCTTCTTTCCTGTCTGCCCCATTGCCTACAGCATCTGTCCTTCAGGTGCTCCATACAGCCCAGTCTATTTCACTGAGTATCCAATAAAGCCAGAGTGCCAGGGATATACCACCAAGAGCATATTATCAAGTGTCCCCCTGACTTATACCAAAGAATTTGTTACAAAAGTAACATTTTCAAAGCCCTGGGCAGGAATCAAACCCGCTCCTAGCCGCCAGGCAGGGCTAGCGGGCAGGGGAGATTTGCCTGCACCTGGATTTGCTTCAAAAAGCAAAAATACAGGCGTGGAAACCATTCCTGCCCTGGTGGCAGCTGTGGGGCCTGTCCTGGGCCCCAAAAGCTATGCCTAAGCCTTGGTGGGTTTGGTTGGGCCTGGGCAGGCTAAATTTAGCTTCCCAGTAAACCCAGTTCAAGCCCCCCTCCATTAAGTAATTTGGGGTCCCCAATTGGGGACCCCTTTTTTAATCAAGTTCTTTGGCCTCAGGAAAGCCTGTCAAGCCAGTCCAAAAATGGTGATTGAATTGGGGGAAACCCCAATAACCCCAGAAGCCAAACCTGCTGGAAACAATGGCCAGCCAAGCCAAGAGGGACCACCAAAAAGCCAAACAACTGTTCCTGAAAACCCCAAAAATGACCATGAAGCAGCCGACCAAACAACAGAACCTGAGATGCCAAGCCATGCCAGTACCTGCTTCAACTCCTCCCTTGCCTGCTGGAGCTCCATGGTACTCCTGGTATCCTGATATTCCAGATAGCATTGCCACTTCATTAGACAGTGGGCTATAACTATCAGTTTCTTATCATGGATTGGGTATCTTTTCTCTCCATCAGACAGTTTTCTTGATTCATATGCTACAGGGAGGAAGTCCTTTTCTGTAGTTTAAATTAAGAGTATTCCTCCTCTTGTTTTAGGAAACCAGTTGTAGGTAGAGGCATTGGGCGGCTCAGGGTGAGGTGCAGCCAAGCCGGCGGGTAAGGCCCACCATAGAATGGGTGCTAACTTGATAATATAAGATACAGAATGCCCGAGTAAGGACCAGGGTCCGGAGTTGGGGACCACAGAATCTACCAAACCTGTCAAAGTAATGTAGAGTACTCCAAACAGTTGGGTAGAGGTGGTCTTGGCTGCGGCAGTAGGTTCCAGCAGGCGGTCTGGTTGTGGGGTTAGGGGAGGAGTCATAGGAACAAAGTAGGCAGGCAGATAATTGTACTTGTCTTTGAACAATCTTGGCGGCCTTTTGTACCACTTTCCTTTGTGCCCTATGTATTTGGTTTCTCTAGTCCTGGCCAAGGGGTTGGCAATGAGGATAGTCTCCAAGTTGTACTCTGAATAGGCCAGGTTGGGGGGATATTCAGTAAAATGCACAGGTTCAAAGGGGGCTCCCAGGGGACAGTATAATGCCTGGGGCAATTTGGCAGGTTGGTCTTGGGGGAGGGCAGCGGCCTGGTGGTCTACTTGACTGGACTTAAGATGGAAAATCACTAAGACTAGATAGGGTAAGATTTTCGAACCAAAGGTTCATAAAACTTTATTATCAAAAATGACAATGGGGTCTTTGCCGTACTGCCAGGGTTTTTATACCCTGGGACTTTGCTTCTTCAATTTTTGCAGGGTTCAGGTTTGCAGACAAGGCACTGGCAGGACGTGGGTTTTGGCTTGGGGTCTCAAGGGCGGCAGATCCAGGTTGTGCCTGTTCTGGCAAATTGGAAAGGCAACGCTTTGTTTTGCCGCCACTGTTCACTATGTCACCTGAGTAGTCCAATTTCACTACCCCTTCTGGGCGGGAGACTGGCAGTTGCTGGTGGTCATTGGCAAGGTTAAAAATAGGTTTTGTCTTAACCTCCTTAAGGAAAGCTGCAACCTCTGCATAGGTTTGGGTCTTTGGTGGCTCAAGGTTGGCATCAATCTGATGACCATTTGGGGAATTGTCTCTGGGAGGCTGGCGGGTCTCAGAGTAACTTGTTAACTCGGGTTTGCAATTTAACAAGTGGGCGGTCTCCCGTCCACTTTGTGTGACTCGAGTAATCTTTGGAGGGTCCTCTGTAGTAGGCCAGCGGAACGCAGAGTAATCTACTGATTTGAACCCATCATTTAACGGATTGGCAGGTCCTGGACTGGCCTGGCGGGTTGGATCTGCCTCCTGGGAACTGGGGTTTAACTCTTGGGTTTTCAATACAGTATTGAAATGTCATTCATGACATCTTGCGTAAAAGAGGCATCAGTTTCTAGTTTGTATACCTTCACGGTTTGGGTATTGTAAGATAGGAGCAGTGACAATGCGTTCTTTTAACTGTCAGAAAGTTTGATCTATTAACAGTGTCCATACAAATTTTTTGTCTTGCCTGTGATTGTGGATAGGGGCAGTCAAGGCGCCCCAGTCAGGGATGAATCTCTTGACATAGGCTACCATGCCTGCAAATGTACAAAGCTCACTCTTATTTTGAGTTATCAGCATATCCATTATGGCTCTTATTTTCTCTGGGTCAGGTTCCACTCCATCCTTGATGATAATGTGTCCTGAAAATAGAAGTTCTGCTGATAAGTCACATTTTGAGAGCTTGGCTATGAGTTGATTATCTTGGAGGGTGCAGATTCCAGGCAGATGTCTTTCCAGTGTTACTCTATGGTTGGGCTGTATATGATTATGTTGTCAAGGTAGACAATAGCCCTTTTTCCCATGTGTTTTTTAAAAACTTAATTCATAAAGGTCACAAAGATACTTGGGGCATTTTTCATGCCAAAGTTAAGGACAACACTTTCAAACAAACCATCCTTAGTTCTGAACGCTGTTTTGGGTATGTCATCTGGCTTAAAACAGATTTGGTGATAACCCACTGTCAAGTCATTTTTTGTAAAGAATTGGACCCCCCAGGGCGTCAAAAAGATCATCAATAAGGGGCACAGGATACCTGTTCTTAATTGTGACCTCATTGAGCGCCCTGTAGTCTGTGACCAGATGGAGTCATCCATATTTCTTTTCTACAAAAAAGACAGCCACACCAAAAGGAGATTTAGAGGGTTGTATGAGTCCTTTTTCAAGGGCCCCATCTAGATAGGTCTTTAGCATGTTGTCCTCTTGTAGTGTTAGGCAATAGATAGGGTGTGCTTTTGGTACACTCTCTTTGAGGTTGATTTCATGCTGAATGCCTTGGTTGGGTGGTAGCCCTGGTAAGGCTTCTTGGAAGACAGAGGGGAATTCACTGACCAGCTGTTGTGAAGTGATTGGATGTAAACTAGCCTTCATGTAACAATTATTGATCCATTAAGCTTGGTGAACAATAGAAAAATGGTACTCTTGTACTGGATGATAACTAGTCCAATTGATCAACTAAGTTGCACTCTGAGGTTATATTAACTAATTATCATCCAATAATTAGGTTAATAATGGGCTAAGTGATAGATAAACCTGGCTGCAGAACAGAGGATCCTGGCGCTCTGTGGTTCCTATTAATTCCTCAAATACTATATAACTCTCTCCTTGCTTTATAAATAAAAGATTGAATTTACATAACTTATAGTTTATTATACGCATTAGGCTAGAGATCTATCTTGGCTTAATCTTTAGTAATAATTAAGGTTGTATTTGAGTTAAGCAATTACAGTTACTCATTCACCATACCTGAACTACAACATTTGGTGCTCACTTTAGCATGCAACAGCCTGAAAGTACTTGCTGCCCTATTGGGGACTTGTCTTTTGCGCGGGGAGGAGATAGAGATAGCCTTCTCCATGCTTTCCTCTGCTACCTGCAGGATTACCCCAATGGGCTCTTCACAGAGATCAATTGCCTTGATGGAACAAGGGATGGTCTGCCTAACAAAAATGTTGTGTTTGGTCAACTTATGACTGACATACAGCACCCCTGCCAGATTGAGGATCAGTCCCCCTTACACCTCAATGTCCCAATCCCACTTAAAGTGGACAGGAATGCCAAACCTACTCAGCAGCAGCTGGAGAAGGCCATAGGCAGTATGGACTGTAGTGCATACCAGAACGGGGAAGCCCATGAGAAGCTGGCAGTACTACCATCATATGGTACAACAGCCAAGGAGAAGTTCCAAAACTTTACAGGGATTACTCCCAACCAGCTTTGGTTGCAGATGAAGACATTCAAACAAGCTAAAGAATATTCCACAGCTTTGCGCATCTGGCCATTTGCCACAACCAAATCCACTTGGGCTATCAACTTTCTCTTATTTCACATCAGGGAAACTTGATAAACAATCAGAAAGCATTCCTAAGACAACTGTACAATGAGCTTGTAAGCTCCATGTTCAACATTAGCCATCAATTACATAGTTTGGCTGGACAGCAGAATTTCACCGCAAACTGGTCAGCACAGTTATAAGAACAACTGACTAACTATGTGGTCACAATGGTTGGAACCATGCTTGAACATAAAGGAATGGACAATAATTTGTTTGGCACAGTCACTCACCACGTCAAAGAAGCAGAAGCCACTTTCTGCTTCCTATGCAGTGAAGTGGAGTTGCTCTGTTGCTTGGTAAGAATGATCAAGGATGGGCCTTCCACCAAACCTGACAAGGAAGCCACTGTCATAGTCCAAAGGGACATGGAGGAGCTAACTGCACATGTCAGCAAGATTGACAAGGGCGTTTGCCAATCCCTCGCTGATTGTAGTCATTTTTATATGGAATTCTCAAAGCTGGCAAAACTGATTGAGCATAATCACAACCACACAGAAAAAAATCATGATACCCTGGAAAGATTAAGGAATAGACATTGGGCTATGCAGGAAAAGAACAACATGCTGCTTGATAAGCAAGTTTTGCGCATCAAGAGAATTGAAGACAAATTGCACATGGCCAACTTTACAATTAAAGATCTGACCCAAGAAGTACAGTTGCAACGTAGCAATATTCTGCTACTACAAGGCCAAGTAGAGCAGCTACTTCAGGTACATTTAGGCCAGACTGTGTTGAAGCCAGGACCACAGGCAACTACCAGAAGAAGCCAAAGCGTCCTATCCACCACCAGTCATGCAATGTCAGAGGACCATTGCTCTTTCCATAGTTATGAAAGCAACAAGGACAATATAGGCCGGACAATGAGGAAGGTCTACGTGGAAGAGCTGGTATTGGATAGCAGCGGGACTCCCCTTCCTGGTGCTGCAGCTTCAACTTCCAGGACCAGTAACAACGCTAGGGAGGCAGCTTCTGAAGCACAATTCTGCGCCTTAACCCAGAGGAATACCTCACCTCCGCCCAGAAGAAGCTATAACTTTAGCACCTCCTCAGTGATCCAAAATTTTAAGCCTACCAATCTACCTAAGTTTGAAAAAAAGGCAAACACTCATATGTTTCTCTGTCTGTATAATAACTCCATGTATGGTGAAGACAAAGCCATGAAGAATACTGCCATTTTCAATTGCCTGGATTCAGAAACTCAGACTATAATAATTCCAAGACTGCCTGAGCAAGGCTGGACCCACAAGAACATGTCCAGGGCCCTGATTGCGGAGTTCAGTAGTGAGGAAGCTCTGTTTTGCCACAAAATGGAGTTCACAGAAGGAAAATTAAGAAGGGGGAAGCCTAATGGATTTCTCCAAGCGCTTCTACCTGGAAGCACAGACCCTAGTGTCAATGGTTGCAGCTACTTTTGTTGATGTAAAAGGAGCCCTTCTTAACTATGTACGTTCTAAAAGAGAGCTTTCTGTTGCTATAAAATCTGGAATCTATGGTGTAAGAACAGTCCCTGAACTCACGCGTCATTTGGGATCTTTTAAAGAGCAGCTTGAGGTTCCTTTCCCAGACTATAAGAAATCCACCTCCTTCTCTTCTAACTAACCCAAAGGCAAGACTTGGAAGAAGGATCCTTTGAAAAAGTCAACAACTGTTGCAACACCCTCAACCAACAGCACTACAACCAATTGCACATGTTACAAGTATGGGAAATTAGTATATCTTTCTTGAGATTGCAAACAACCCAAGGCCAATGTCCAGCACCTGGGTCAGGAAGACAGCAAAGAGGACAAGCCAGTAGACAAAGACAAGGACCAAGAAGATGGGGAGGAGTAAAAAAACTGCTAAGCAGTCAGGTTGAGGAGAAAACCCTGACTACTAGTTGTAATCAACCCTCTCCACCAATCAACCTAGACCCTGACATTTCTGATTGCAACAACTTCCTACTGGATCAAGAAGCCTGCCTGGAAAGATACTTACCTGATAAGGAAGAAATAAATGATGAATTGCTTCACAGAGTTTTAGCTGTTAACGTGGTCACCAGGAAACAGGCAATTTGTACGAAAAGCCTACCTTCCCAAGAAGCTGTTGATACTTTCTCCATACCATACGCTAAGCAGCTTTCCATGCCTTACACTGAGTTCACCCACAAAAGTGACAGTGTTAAGAAGTTGTCTCAACTATTAAGGTCTGTGCAAGTCTCCACAAACTTGGATACCTTAAAGTCTCTAAAGCCCAAGTTAACAACTGCGCTGGAATCATTTCTTGCCCAGTTTAAAGGGTTAGATATTCATAAGGTTACAAAAATCACCTCTCCTCATTATGGAAAAGACATAACTGTACATACATTGAACTAGTGGTTTATAAACTGCAAGTAAGAGCAATTCTGGACTCTGGAGCCTCTGGGAACATTGTTTCAACCAGGCTAGTCAAGAAGCTGAAACTTGCGCCGGATTTGGACTACAACAAGGAATTTGGAACTGCCGGACCTGACAGAACAAAGGCATTGGGAGCCTACTAATCTTTACCATTACGCTTTGGTAAATTGGTGATGACAGCCCCAGCAATAGTACTTTACAATGAGAGCTACAATATTTTGATTGAAACAAGCTTCATGGCAACTTATGGAACTATCATTAATCATTGGGATAGCACCTTCAGCATTTTGGGCCCCTCTGTACCTATGTTTTACCACAGTGACAGACCAAAAGATCTTCCTACAAAAAAGGTACACTGTATCAATATAGAATACACCAATGGAGACATTCCAGTAGTGTACACCTTGCAACAGCACAAAATTAAGGTATTGACGCTGGCTACTAAGAATTATAAAGAGATCCCCTTATATTCTTCCATAGAATTCTCCATTCCAAGTGAATCCCAAGCAATTCACAATACAGGCCTGAGCCTCAGCTTTTCAAAAGGGATGCACAGTGAAGTATTTGGGCTCTACAATGGTTTGCAACTAGAACCATGGGTTCTACCTGGTATTGTCATGCCATCCTCACATGAGATCCTAGTACTCTTGGGAAATCTTTCTGATAAAGTACTGAAGGTGAAGATACATCAGCTTCTGGGCTATATGAAGTTGGAAGAAAACTCTAGCCTCACAGATGTCATCTCATTTGGTGAATTCAGCAAGTTCGCGCTACTGTGCAATCAGCCAAGTGTTCTATTGCTAATTCTGTGTGACTCTCTAAATGGTCTGACAGAAGACCAGAAAGACCAAGCCATACGCCTCTTTGAGAAATACAAGGACGTCTTTTCAGAGAAAAATCATGACCTAGGGAAAGCTCTGGGAGTTGAACATGTATTGGATACACAAGGTACTGCCCCTATACGCTCAAGACCAATAAGATGCAGTTTGGCCAATCAAGCCATTGTCAATGAAGAACTTCAGAAACTCCTCATAGCTGGCCTTTTGGTTCCCAGCAAGAGCCCTTGGTCTTCACCACTGTTGATTGTAAAGAAAAGGGATGGGTCAAATTGTGTGGTAATGGATTATTGCAAGTTGAAATCAGTCACAAAAAAATTCTTTCCTGTTGCCATGCATTGACAACACACTGGATAAATTAGGAGGCTCAAATTACTTCAGTGCAATGGATCTAATCAGTGGTTACTGGCAGATTGATCTTCCGGAGGCAGACCAGGAAAAGTGCACCATTATTACAGAACAAGGCCGTTTCAATCCAACTAGGATGCCACAAGGGCTTGCAAATGCCCCTGCAACTTTCCAACAAGCCATGGATTCTGTGATGGGAGACCTTAAATTAACTTGTGTACTGGTTTACCTTGACAACATCAATGTCTTTTCACGGACTTTTGACCAACATTTGGAACATTTAGAGGCAGTGTTCTAATAACTTATTGCGGCTAATCTCAAGCTGAAACCAAGGAAGTGTAACTTCTTTAAAGAACATTTGGAATTCCTTGGTTATATCATCAGTAAATATGGCTTATGGTCTGTCCCCACTAAAGTCAAAGCCAACATACTGTCAGGGATTCAGTCTTGGGCAGCTGGCATGTTGTTTCCAGAGGTGACCCAGGCCGGGTTTTTTGCGGACAACGCCTACCACAAGAGGGGAGCTAACTTAAAAAGGTAAGAGGTGGACTTTCTCACCCAGGACCACAAACCAGTGGCCAGGATTATAGTGTCAATCACCCCTGTGAGAGTGATGTACACAATCCCAAACAGCTTGCCAGAATGGTCGGTTGGGAGGTCAGGTGAGGAAGCAGGCATAGGGTTTGGGGTCACGGGCGGTTCCATGGGCAGGTTGTAAGCAGGGAGATAGTTGAATTTCCCTCTGAACAACTTGGGTGTTGAAAATATCCACAGGCCTTGTCAGTTGTATCTAACTGCAGATTGTATGCAGGCCAAAGGGTCAAGTTTGAGTATCTTTTCTGGGGTATAGTCCTTGTATTCAGATTTCAGAGGGTAGTTGGTAAAATGGACGGGTCTAAAGGGTAAATAAGGAGGACAGAAAACTGCAGGCGGTAGAGCAGGGGGACCAGGAGATCTCAAACTGAATTGGTAGATAGCAAATACAAAATAAGGCAATAGCTGTTTGAGCAAAAATAACATAATCTTATTCAAAAATGGCAATAAGGTTTGAGCACAGAATCTATAGGCATATATAGCATCCTGCCTCCAAACTTAGTATTTCCCATGAGGGCTTTATCAAAATATTGGGGAAAATGCAGGCAGGTGACCAGGAGGCCCGGGGGCAGGAGCAGAAAATGGCACCCCAGCTGGATGTTCTCCCATTGGTCAGAACATCCAAATTAATCACTTGATTTCCTTGATTTTTGGCTGTGGTCACAGGTTTGGGCCCAAAGCCTGGGTTTTTCCTTGGCAGTTGAGTTTAATTGGTTACTCAAGAGGACTTCAAGCTCATGAAGTTCACAAGGCCACTTTCTCTGCCTCCATTAGGCAATTCAAGAAATGCCTCCTCAGAAACCATCATAATTAAACCTGTACTGGTATTCTGACTACAGGACTTAGCAGGGCCTTCAGCTCACAGGACTTGATCTCAGAAAAACGTGGGTGGGCAGGCTCTTGGTCCATGGGGCTAGCAGCCCACAGGAATTTGGTTTCAGGGTCTGAATCCTTCCCTTGGGCCCAGGTTTTGAGGGGTAAAATTTTTTCAATCCTGACACATACACATGCAAATGCTGTCCAACAAAAGAGATGTCCAGGTGTTCCTAGGAATAATTGGTTGCTACAGAAGGTTTATCCCAAACTTTGCAGGACTAGGAGGTCTGCTTTTTCACTTATTGAAGAATGAAGTTGAATTTCCATGGACAACAGGATGCCAGCAAGCCTTGGAGAACCTGAAAGCTACATTAGTATTGGAGCCAGTACTGGCATATCCTAACTTTGATCAACCTTTCATTGTGCACACAGACGCTAGTTTGACAGCAATTGGTGATGTCCTTTCTCAGATGGACAATGATGATCAAGACCATCCTGTAGGATATTGTGCCCGTACACTTAATAGCCATGAACAGAATTACACGGTCACTGAGAGGGAATGCCTGGCAGCTATATATGCCTGTCAACAATTCAGATTGTACCTCCACAGAGTACACTTTACGGTGGTAACTGATCATGCCTCACCTAAATGGTTGAAACCCCTGAAAAACCCTGAAGAACAACTAGCACAATGGGCTATTAAGCTACAGGCTTATGACTATGAGATAATCCATTTTGTGGGTGCTATGCACCAGAATGCAGATTGTCTTTCACAACTCCCTACCATTGCCTTGGTTTCCTCTGCGGCAGACAAGCTTTATGATAAGTTGATGCTGAAACCTTCTATGTGGTGGGAGGAGCTGCCCAAGATTCAGAAAATTCTGAAGGCTTTTTCAGTGGGCACTTGTGTTAAAGACAAACAGCTTCTCAAGCAGTATAAAGGGAAGTGGTACCCTATGTTTGGCCATCCTTACATATGGATGCAGTAGTATCAGCTCACCTTACTGTGGGTCATGGAGGCATCCAGAAGACCCTCAATCTGCTACATCAGCATTGCTACTGGGAAGGAATGCATTTGGATGTAGTAGAAACCCTGGCCGCTTGCCATGACTGTACCATAGAGCAACCAAAGGTCTTGCACTACCAACACCAATTAATCCAACCTGGCTTTGTGTTCCACACTGTTGCTATAGATGTAGTAGGGCCCTTTCTACTCACTGCTAGCAAGAAATAGTTTATAATTGTAGCATTAGATCAACTTATCAAATAGTTAGAAGCAAAGGCAATTCCAAATGAGTTGCCATTGACCACAGCCAAGTTTATTCTTGAGAAAATACTCTACAAACATGGCTGCCCACAGACATTGCTAACAGATAATGGGACAAATTTCATGGGATACATGATATCCAGACTGAAAAAAACTTATGGGTATTTGTGGTACCCTGTCAACACCATATTATTCTCAAACAAATGGAATGATAGAAAGAACAAAAAGAAGTCTTGTACATATCTTAAGGAAGCTGAGTCATCAGCACAAAACGGAATGGGATACTTATCTTCCTGTGGCTACTTTTGCTTACAACATAGGATTCCACAGGGCCACGGGAAAAAGCCTTTTCCAGCTTCTTTACAGTTGACAACCAAGACTTCCTCCACATCTCTACAGTTCAGTTAAAACTAAAAATCCTCTCACTCCCAACGCTTATTTGAAGAAATTAGTACAGACTCTAATTAAGCTACAGTCTGAGGCATACTCTACCAATTTGGCAACAAAGGAAAAAGATATGGATTGTGCAGTAAAATCTTGCCCAACCCTCCCTGCATACAAGATAGAAAACTTGGTATACTTCTACAGCAACCAAGGGTACAGTTGCAAAATGCAAACTTGCCTCACTATGGCAAGGTCTGGTCAAAGTAGTCCAGAAAGTGGGAGTAGATAGCTACACCCTCAAGGATCTGGAAACAGACCAACTGATCACTTGAGTCCACACGCAATATATGTGCAAGGCTCCAAGTGGTCAAGCATAAGCCTCTTTATGGATAGAAATTTGGAAAAAGAAAAACCTAATGAAAATAATCCATGGGTTGTTATCCTATTTGCATCAAGAAAGAGATAAGGATTATGGTAAGAGAGAATAGGAAGGGTCAGGCAAACAGTGCTTTAATAAGTTGCAATTGCCTCTAGACCCAGACAAAATTGAATGAGGACCTTGTCAACTGCTGCATAGATTAACAAGACACTAGGCAGCCAGAAGAATGCAAAAGGAATAAAAGGAGACTCATCTACAGGAAGGAAATTGACACAGTTTATGCCAATAGAATAAGGGAACACAAGTCCAAGAAAGGCGCATTCCCAGAGAAGACTCTCTCTGGGCATATTCCTCTGGTGTCTTACCTCCTACAGAGTACATGACTCCAAGAAGCCACTCAATATACTTGGGCATATAGTGCAGTCCCTGATGATAAACAAATTTGGAGCCACTAAGCACCAAGTTTCCAACTAACGTCATGGACTGACGGCTTCATGCTCAATTATAACTGAGAAGGTCCAGGGTAGTACTCATAGCTTGCCACAAGCAAAATCTGTGACTATCTGAACCATTCCACAAGGGAACAGGGCCAACCACAGACCTAGGATCAGACCACACTGTAAAAACTAGCTCAAGAAGTTCAAGGGCACAAGAGATCTGATTGTATGTTAAGAATATCCCATCAAAGGAGAAGTCTTGAAGGCACAACTAGGCATATCTTATGAGTTTTATCCTAGGTATACGCCATTAGATGTTATTCCCCACTTTGAGTCTTTTTGTGGAGTACACATAAGGGTTCTCCAGAGCTAACATAAGTGTTGACCACATAACCACTGGCCCACAGAAATTCAGAGTAGGAATCTTTTCCCAACAAAAGATAGCAATTATTTCAATATAGGAACCTTGACTATTCTCTTGTATTACTCCAGAAGAATGGTCTACTTCATCCTTGTTCAACTCTCAAAGAAGATTGGTCAAAATTGCCCCAGGTTCATTGGATCTATTAGTGGACACAGGTGTAGGAGTTTTGCTCTTATTAATATGGTTCCTTTTCTTGGCAAAAGTGGAAAATTTTGAAGTAGGCATGCTGGAGTCTTGTGCTACAGAGTTACTTGACAGGGTGCTTGGTTTATATGAGACTGTACTAGAGGAACTATGAAGAGCTGCGTCTATTCCACCGCCTAAAAGTTTGGGGAAATCAGTCTCTTCTGAGACTAGCACAGGTGAGTGAACCAGTACGTTGTCAACAGGAATTCCGGTTATTCCCTTTTGGGCCTTGCTGGTTCTCTGCTTTGGAACATCCATGTAGCGTACAACTGGCTTTCTGTTCTGTGATAGTCCACATATTTGGTAGTTTGCAGGCAGGGCTAATGTTAGCCAAGCAAAATTTTGGTTGTTTGTTGCAGGTAGAGGCCTAGTAGGTAATGATGGCTACTAGGGATGATAAGGCCTAGCTAGTAGGTGTAAAGACTACTAGAGGCAGATGTTGCCTCCACCCAGCAGAAGATATTGGCTGATGTGGGCTAGAGTTCTTCACCTAGCAGGGAACTGTGGCTGCAAAAGGGTGAAGAATGAGATAGCTAGCAGGGAACTTTGTCTGTTTGATATAGAGAAGGTTTTGGACCCCTGGCAGGTAACACAGGCTGCCAGGGATGGGATGGGCTCTGAGGGCTCTATGTACCCTGATACGCTTACAGGAGGTCTGTGAGCAAGCATCCTACCTAACAGACTGGTAGGGTGTCCTTGTTTATGTCCCCATGGGAGCTTTGAAGGGGACCCAAAGTGAGCATTGGAGGGCATGAATTTGCTCAGAGGTGTCATCAAGGCGGTTTGCTTGGGGAAGCAAGCTGCAGAACTTGGTGTTATCAGGCCTCTGGGAAGTTGAGCTGATTACTCTGTGACTGAAAGCCCAGACTTAATCACCTGGGTGAGTAAAAACAATGCATAGACATTGATCTATGGTTAGATGGCCTAAGTGGATTTCCACTTGCAAGGACCCAGTCAAACGCCAGTTCAATGTAGACTCATGCCTGGGTCTACAAGTTCTGGTAACAGGGACTGAGATAAAGAACCAAGGTGGTTCACAGAATCAGCAGAGAAGACTAGTGAGAGGAACTGTTTGACCACAGAGAATGCTAGTTGAATGACTGTTGGTTCATATTAAAGTTTGGAACCAAAATGGTTCATTGTGCAGGTGGAACCCAGATGGTTCCTAGTGAGGATAAGTGGAAGGGCTCAAAGATCATGATGCAGAAGTAGCTGGTCATGATAAAGGAGTAGCCGGAGGACTGATAAGCCGTTTAATGACTGGTCTGAGCTGTTGGAGACTGGAATGAACTTTTTAGAGACTAAGACTGAAGATCTGGAAGATGTGGTTGAAGATCATGATGCAGGATTGGCTGATCATGATACAGAAGCTGGCTGAAGGATCAGAAGATGATGATGAAGAACTAGTGGTCTGGAGAAATGAGCCAAGATTTTGCCAAATGATTTGCCAAGGTGGTAAAATTTGGAATGTTTTGCCTTGATTTAGTAGTAAACTCAAGAAGGAATGTGGATAGAAGTGTGGGTAAGATATTTATTTATTAAGTTCCTAGGACAGACAAAGATATGTTGCTATGAGAGCTGGATATAAAGTTGTTTTGGTGGGACGTTTTCCTTGGATTTTACAAGATTTTTAAATATATGGGGAAAATGTTGAAGAGGTCTATAAAGAACAGTTTAAATAGTGTTCTACTATTTAAATGGGTTTAGGTTAAATGCAGGGAGAACTGGTGCCGGCATAATGGACCAGGTAACACTTTGGTGTGCAAATAGTTGTCAATTTGAGCGGTTTGAGCAATGGAAATTGATTTCTTAGTTGGATCCCGGTGAAACTTCAGAAATGGTCTATTTCTGCGCTCTGCATTCATTGGTTGAGTTCTGGCAGGTTTCCTGATGAAAAGAATTGGTTGGAAGCAAAAAGCTTATAGTATAAGCAAGGAAATAGTGAAATAATACTTTAAGCTTTTGAGAAAGTAAGTATGTAAGCTTAAGTTATTATAGAAAAAAGTGAGCAGCAATGGTTTAAGCTTCTGAAGAAAGCTATTTTGAAGGCAGAACCTGTAACAGAAATCACTAGATAATATGAAGCCGTTTCTAAATGATGGGGAATTACCACCCAAATCCACATAGAATTGATGATTAACCACCAACGCGACTTTAAATATCTTTTTGTGAAATTTCCAATTGAAACTCCAGGATTAAGTAGAACAATCAATCCTAACCAGAGTAAACCAAGATAAATGACCTGGGAAAGCATCAATGCATCTTCAGCGTAGAATTCTGGGCATTGAGAAGTGACACAATTTTCATTTTCTAGAATGGGGGAGGAGCTACAAAATTGGCTGGCATGGAATTAACATTTTGCGGCGCCAACAACAAAGTTCCAGATGCTGGCCCCCATCTTCCTGAAATGATTCTGTTCAGAATCAGATTGTACAGGATATACCACAACAACCCAAGCACAAGATGCATTTTTAAAATTTAAAATTAGAACTTGGGATAATTGATTTTTATTGAGTAAATTTAGAAGGACTCAACCCTTAAAGTTGAAACAGGGAAAATTATTCAATATATATCAGAAAAATTGACTAAGCAATACCACCTGAGTCTTGATCTCCTATTCCTTTGGCATCTTCCAGTAAGTATCTAGTCCAGGTTGCAAAAAACCCTTGTATGACCAGTTTCTGACAACCATGCTGATTAATGAGCTTATATTGGGTGACCCTCATATTACGTTGATTTATCAACGTCAGTTTACAAGGGGGAGCTGGTTTCATCTGGCATACTGGAGCAGCTGTGACCCATTTTCAATCAACCGTTTGGTTTAAATCTGTTAACTTGGTCAATTTTGATACAGGTTTTCCGGCCTTCCGTGCCTTCAAACTGGGACGGACAATACCCAGCATTATGGAACTTACCGTGACATTACCCTCTGCTTTAGCCCTGGGCACAATACCACCATCTGGGAGATGGGATAAAGAGAAATTCTTATGGGCAGGTGGGAGTTTCATTGTGGTGAGGGTAAGTTCAGGGTGTCCAATAGCAGTGGGATTGCGCTTGTAGAACTCGTGGATCAGATCAGAGGAATTTGAACAATTGTAGTGGGGAACCCAGGAGTTTTCAGAGTCAGGATAACCTTTCCAAGATACAAAATATTCCAAACAGCAACAATTCTTGTGGGAAGCTAGAATACAATTTAACTCGTACTCAGGTTCTCCTTCCACAAGAATGGGTTGGGAAGAGAAGGTCTCTGTTCCTTTGAAGGGAGTAAGGAGACATTCATGAAAGGTGTGGAAAATCTTGAAAGCAGGAGGTAAATCCAGCTGATAGGCAGAGGGACCAATCTGATGTTCTAACTTGAAGGGACCAACTTGCTTGGGACCCAATTTACAACATGGAACTTTAAATTTCATATTGCGAGCATCAACCATGACTAGATCACCTGGCCTGTAAGTTGGACCTTCCTGGCGCTTGCAATCTGTGTATTCCTTGTAAGTTGTCACGGCGGCAACAAGAGTAACTTGGAGCTCCTGATGGACCTGCTTCAATTCAGCGGCTTGATCAGTTGCAGCTTCCATGTTGCTAACCAAATGAGGGTCCATGTTGGAAGAAGAATTGTAACCCACATTGGCATAAAATGACAATACTTGAGTTGACGTGTGTGGGGCGTTATTATATGTGAACTCTGCCATGGGTAAATTATCACATCAGTCATCTTGTTGCGCATTGGTGTAGCAGCGTAGGTAGACCTCCAAACTTTGGTTTACCCTCTCTGTTTGTTCATTGGATTGGGGGTGAAAAGCAGTAGAGCGGCACAATTTGATACCAAGGATTCCAGTAAAAGCTTCCCAGAACTGAGCAATAAATTGAGGACTCAGTCACTTACAATCTCCATTGAAATGCCATGTAGAGAGAAGATTCTGTTCACAAATAACCTAGCAGTTTCCACTGAAGTAATTGTGGTTGAGCAAGGTACAAAGTGTGCCATCTTTGTGAAACAATCTTCTACCACCATGATTGTGTTAAACCCATTGGAATTTGAAAGCTCGCCAATGAAATCCACCAACACAGACGTCCAGGGGCCCGCAGCAGGCTGAAGTGGGACCAGTAAACCAGTAGTCTTATTCCAACTGGCCTTGGATCAAACACATACCAGGCAATCTCAAACAAAAGCGGCTACCTGCACAGTCAAACCTTTCCAGGAAAACTGGCGGCAATATAAGTTCCACTGTTTTATTTTTCCCTGGATGACCAGCTGTTGGACAGGTATGATTAGCCTCCATGATTTCATCCCAAGTAGTGCCTTCAGGGACCCACAAGCAACCTTGATGATATAGGACTGGACCAATCTTATGATAACCCTGAGGCTGACCTACTGGGTTTGCACATGCTAGCTCCAATAGCCTATCATAACCTTTGGACAAATGTTGCAGAAACTTAACCTTGGAATACAAGTCCAGGTCTGCACCCTCAGCTAAGGACATGGTGGTCAACGTAGCCGGTGGAGGCAATACAAAAGGCACCACAGCCTTGTCTGGAATCATAGTATGTGTGTTAAACTTGGCGTCCATACTAGCATCTGGGAGATGGGAGGGATTCCTGCTTAGAGCATTGGTCAAGTGATTGTCAGATCCCTTAATAAACTTGTAGCATAACTTATATCTTGTCAGATCATCATGCCATCTGGATTGGCAACCTGAAAAAACCCTGGGTTGTCAATAATATAGAAGAGCTTTGTGGTCAGTTCTTACTATAAATGGATGATGTGCCAACATGGGATGGTGGTTCCAATGCTTTAACAATTCCACTACAGCCAACAATTCCTTGTTGTAAATCATGTAGTTACGTTCTCAAGCCTCCATCTTCTGGGAGAAATACCCTACAGGTCTCTTAATCCCGTCACTAGCCATCTGCAACAGCACACCAGCCACAGCATATTTAGATGCATTGGTGGAAACAACAAAAGGAAGCTCAGGATCCACATGTCTTAACACTGGGGAGGACAACAAAAGAGCCTTGACTGCTGAGAAGGCACTTGCACACTCAGGCGTCCAGACTAAAGTTGTTTTTCTACTAGCCAAATATAAAGGAGCGGCAACCTCAGACAAGTGGGGAGTGAATTTCTTCAAGAACGTACATGTACCCAGGAAACTACAAAGTTGGGATACTATTACAGGCGCAGCATACTCTTTAATCGCAGCTTCTTTGTCAGGGGCAATGGTGTGGCCATCCTCAAGGATAATATTACCCAGAAAGGTAACCTTATGTTTAAAGAATTCACACTTACTCCTTTTGATGATCAAGTTTGCTTGGAGAATACGCTCTACAACTGCCAACAAGTGGGCCTTATGAGACTCTTCATCTGTAGAAAACACCAAGATGTCATCCATATATGCAATGGCACAAACACCTAAGAGATCTCCCAGGACTGAATCAATCAACCGCTGAAAGCAAACCGGGGCATTCTTCAACCCAAAAGGCATTACACGGAACTGGAAGATACCCTTCTTGGTTCTGAATGCTGTTAACCATTCCATTCCTTCTGCAATCCTGATTTAATTGAAAGCATTCAACAGATCAAGTTTTGAGAATACCTTGGCCTTCTCAACACATCTAGAGATCTGTGCTTTGAGAGGTAAAGGATAAGGATCCAGAATTGTAATGTTATTCAAATTCCCGTAGTCAACACAAGGATAAAGGGACCCATCAGACTTCTGAACAAACAATAACAGAGAGCAGATTGATGAAGCCTTCTTAAAAATGTAGCCTTTTGCCAACATGTCACAAGTCTACTCTTCCAAACATGCATCTTCCTTCAAGGTTAAAGGGTAAATAGGAGATGCAATTCTGATCAGATCAACAGTGACCTTAAAGTCAAAGTCAAACTGAGTGTGCTTGGGAAGGACTTTGCCTCTGATGGCGTCAAATGCTGTGGACCAGGGTTGCAAACATGCTGGTAAATCTAAAACTTATGGGGACAGGGACAGGAAACAAATGTATGGTCTGTGATGATTGCTCAGATTCAGACATATCCAACAGCAGAATAAAAATAGTTATACCCGAGGAGTGTTCCACCTGTAGCTCATTTTTCTCCAGTAAGGTCAATACATTATGATCTCTCCACCAACTCACTCCCAAAATGATAGGATACATAAGGGTAGGGCAAGCAGAAACCCTTGCGGTAAAAGACTGGCCTGCTACTACAAAAGTAACTGGCTTCTACAGCTGGAAAGAGGGAAACGTTTGACAATTTCCACCCCTAACAAGCATTCCCAGATGGTACTTGAGTTGTAGCAAGTCAGCAGTCTCCACGCTCATAAAATTTTTGAAAGCACCTGTATCTAACAAGATGGCTGGCTGATAGATAGTCTGACCATTATCAATACTACCATGAAACAAGAAGTAACCAGAAGTGGATTTATTTGAAGCAAAGGTAGCATTCTTGGCAGGGTCTTGTTTTTCATTGGCAGTACGGACAGCAGCTAAGGAAGCAGGATTCTCCTGGAAGTAACACTCAATCATTTCTTGGACAGCAGCTAGAAGAATGGGGTTATCACAATCAATGGGAACAAGGGGCAACTCTTTGGACTAATAACGGAAGATTTTGCAGGTACAACAAGCTGAAGCATTGCCAAGGAAATATCAGGAACAGACACTACGGGGGCCTCCTTTACATCACCGGGTTTTTTCACCACCGCCAATTGTAGTTGAGACAAGCTAGGGGGAGAACAATCTTGGCCTTGGTTGGAAGAAACTAATGAGGAGCAAGGACCAGAAAACCAAGAGTGCGCAGCAGGTTTATCCTCAATTACCAACGTACCTTGTTTGGAAGTAGACAGATTTGAGACCAGAGAAAGAATTTGGCTTACCAGGGCCTCAGTTGTGGTTAATGGAGAATCCCAAACCGCCAAATCCTGGGCAGTCTGGTCAACTGCTAACCACAACGCTGAGATTTTGTTCACCTCAGGAATATCAATTGTACAGCAGTAGGTAAGAAACTGAGGAAGGGATACCAAAAGCAGAGTTGTACCCTGACAGAAGGCGTACAGCTTACAATATACTTTGAGCTCCTCAATAGATACACACAAATTTTTTAACAAAGGATATAGAGATGCACTCTCAGTTAAAACATGTGGATTGCGCTCCACCGCGGACAACAACCATTCTCGAGCATCTTTGGAAACCTTTGTCATCACATGGTAAACTTGGGATTTGTGACTAAGGCTAGAGCTGGAATAAAATAATAATGCTGATAAAACTTCATGCAAAATTTCATCAGTGGGTGGGGCAGGAAAATAATCCAGACGCCAAAATGACATGACGCAACAAATATAGGAAACAGAGGATCCAGTCTCTACAACTGCAACCAGAGATGGAAACCAAAAATTAAAGAAAAGTCCAAACTGAAAACTCAGAAATGAACTGATGCAAATAAACATGGTAAATGCAGATATCTTGACAGAGCAGGAGAACAGAAACACAAATTCATGACAAACTGCTTCCAAAAACTCAGATGTAGAAGAGTTGAGTAATGTGACGGAAATCACTGGATAATATGAAGCTGTTTCTAAATGATGGGGAATTACCACCCAAATCCACATAGAATTGATGATTAACCACCAACGCGACTTTAAATATCTTTTTGTGAAATTTCCAATTGAAACTCCAGGATCAAGTAGAACAATCAATCCTAACCAGAGTAAACCAAGATAAATGACCTGGGAAAGCATCAATGCATCTTCAGCGTAGAATTCTGGGCATTGAGAAGTGACACAATTTTCATTTTCTAGAATGGGGGAGGAGCTACAAAATTGGCTGGCATGGAATTAACATTTTGCGGCGCCAACAACAAAGTTCCAGATGCTGGCCCCCATCTTCCTGAAATGATTCTGTTCAGAAGCAGATTGTACGGGATATACCGCAACAACCCAAGCACAGGATGCATTTTTAAAATTTAAAATTAGAACTTGGGATAATTGATTTTTATTGAGTAAATTTAGAAGGACTCAACTCTTAAAGTTGAAACAGGGAAAATTATTCAATATATACCAGAAAAATTGACTAAGCAATACCACCTGAGACTTGATCTCCTATTCCTTTGGCATCTTCAATTAAGTATCTAGTCCAGGTTGCAAAGAACCCTTGTGTGACCAGTTTCTGACAACCATGCTGATTAATGAGCTTATATTGGGTGACCCTCATATTACGTTGATTTATCAACGTCAGTTTACAAGGGGGAGCTGGTTTCAGCTGGCATACTGGAGCAGCTGTGACCCATTTTTGATCGACCATTTGGTTTAAATCCGTTAACTTGGTCAATTTTGATACAGGTTTTCCAGCCTTCTGTGCCTTCTTACTTGGACAGACAATACCCGGCATTATGGAACTTACTGTGACAGAACCTTTGGGAAAAGGACACTATATAAAGGTGGCTGGCTGGAAAGTTACAGGGTCTTTTTAGAGGTCTTTCTGGGTCTTTGACAGAATCTTTCTGAGGCCTTTTGAGTTTCTGCCAAGAGGTTTTTGGAAGCCTTTTGATCACCAGAAGGAGCTTTATTGGACTGATACAAGTGGAATACCTAGGCCACTAAAGATATACAGAGAGCTGAAGCCCAAGATAACGGAGCAGGAGCCCAAGAATAAGGAGCTGGATCCTAAGCGCGGCGCAGAAGTCTGATTCTAAGGCGCCGGAGTCCAAGTCTAAGGAGCAGAAGTCCAAGACTAAAGTGCAGGAGTCCCAGACCAAGTACAAGGAGTCCAAGATATTTTTGGAGGACTCCAAGTATTGGCAAATCCATATTGTTTCCTTACCCCCCGGGCCATATACCAGAAGGTTTCTAAGGAGATCTTCCTTCTGAGAGTGAATAAAAGCCCATTTCAACCCCTATACATATTTCTGAGATACATTTTCCCTTACTAGAGAATGACAATCCCTTCCAGATGTTCCCTGGCTACAATCCAGGACACACTTTGGGGACTGGTGGTCAGGAACCCCACATGTTTCTTTTTGGTCAATTCACCATACTGAAAGAGATTGATAGACTTTTACAGTAATGTCTAGTTTAGTGGGGGAAATGTCATAAAGTAATTGGATGTAAACTAGCCTTCACTGTAACAATTATTGATCCATTAAGCTTGGTGAACAATAGAACAATGATACTCTTGTACTGGATGATAACTAGTCCAATTGATCAACTAAGTTGCACTCCAAGGTTATATTAACTAATGATTGTCCAATCATTAGGTTAATAATGGGCTAAGAGATAGATAAACCTGGCTGCATAACAGAGAATCCTGGCGCTCTGTGGTTCCTATTAATCCCTCAAATACTATATAACTCTTTCCTTAATTTATAAATAAAAGATTGAATTTACATAGCTTATACTTTATTATACGCATCAGGCTAGATATCTATCTTGGCTTAATCTTTAGTAATAATTAATGTCATATTTGAGTTAAGCAATTACAGTTACTCATTTACCATACCTGAACTATGACACCAACTGTTCTCAGATGTAGTCTTTCTCACATCTGGTTTCTGTATTTCAAAGTGGATAACCTCGTATGTGCAGATGTTCCAATTGATTTTGCTGGGATCAGTTTCCTCTTCTGTTTATATGGTTTTCACAAGTACATGGTCCTTTATGAGTGTATCAAGATGAGTAAGATACACATGGTGGTGCATCTCAACTTGTTGTATGGTGAAGGTAGCACTATTTCATTCAATATGAAGTTTGGTCTTCCTCATCCAGTCCAGACCAAGTACAACATTGTACTTGGGGATTGGTATGATTGGATCACTAAGGGTAGTCTGTACATCTTCTATCTGGGCACAGAAGGGTTTTGCTTCCCTGGTGACCAGTGTGCTCCTGTTATCTGCCATGATAACTCTCTTGACATTACTTTGAACTATGGGTAGTTTCATGAGGTTGATGAATCTTTTGTCAACAAGGGATTGGTCTTTTCCAGTGTCAAATAGTGCTGTGCCCTGATATCTGCAACAGCAGAAAGGATAAGTGAGGAGTTTATTTCCAGTTTGGGTGGCAAAATGTATAGTTTACTGAAGAGTAAGTAGACCATGGTGAATTAGTCAACTCCTGGTCTCTGTGCAGTTCTTGTAAAGTGGGGGAGGGTGGCTTGCCTGAGCACTCCCCTGAGCTTTTCCCTCATTGATGGTGTTATCAGTACTCATTTGATTTACTTGAGTGGTGCAATTTCTGCCTCAATAATGAGGGTTGTTGGCTCAGTTGTTCTGCTTATTAGGTTGAGGGTCCTTCTTTGCTGTGAGACTTTCCTTGTGTTTGTTGGTTACATGCAGGCCGTCAGATTTTTGTGCAGCTTTCTTTTCTTCCAAAAGCATGTTTTGGAGGTTCTTGCAGCGGCTCATGTCAAACTGGCGTCTGATGTGCGTGGGGAGGCCATTGTAGAAGTCCAGTTGTGGTCCAGCTTATTAAAGTTGATGGTGTCAGGAGCTCAATCATGTATGTCTTCATAAGCTGCAATGTACTTCCTTGATAGTTTCTGTCATTTTGAATGTTCTGAGCTCTGTTTTGATCACAATTTTGGAGTCTTTTATAGCAAATTTTTCCATAAAGATGTTCTTGAACATGTCCCAGTCTTTGTTGTGACCAGGGTGCTGATCAAATCATTTGCTTACAAAGCGTGAGGTGGCCCCAGTAACATGTAAAGCAATTTCACTTGCCCAGAGTTTGTGGGGGTAGCCTACTTGTGTAAACTTGTTTTGGGTGCTTTGAATCCAGAGGTTGGCATTTTCTCAGTGTAGTCCTGAGAACGTTCCAATTTCTACTGAGAATAGGTGTTGAAATACAATGTTGGGTATTTTGGTTGCTTTGGAAACTGGAGGCGGGTTCAGGACTCCTTGAGTACTGAGAAAGTTGTACTGTTTGGTTGGTATGAGGATATTGTTGAAGACAGTGAATCCTGTGGGGATGTCCTGACCTTCTTCATATTGTCTCCAGGAGGTGGGGAGTACCATTTTCTGGTTCTTTTTCTTGGGAGGAATTTTTCCTTATAGTTGTGTAGGTGTGATAACCTACCTGTGCTACCACTGTTGAGTATATGTTTTTAGAAGTATAATAAACGAGATAAATGGGAAAATTAAAAAGAGAATGATACTTTATTGGATATGAGTTTAGAGTATTATATAGTATCATGAGAAGCCACATGTCGTCCATGTACGTCATGACGGTCATGAGGCTTGTCCAAGTATTGTTCCACTTAGGGCTCAAAATGTTTGATCCCCGTAATAGATGGGTGAATGATAAGAGTGCCACTGACTTACAGATTAGTCAGTGAATCATTCGGGGAGTTACTTGGGGAATTGCTTTCCCGAGAGGAAGTAATCAAAGATGTTGCAACACTTAATAATTTTTAATTTTTTTTGAATTTTGCTTTCCCTAGCCTCAGCTTGGGAATAGTTTTTGATCTAATCAATCTATAGTAGCAACAAAATGTTTTTTAAATCAATACCTTTTTCATTTATAATTTTATAAGGAATTTGAAATAAATTGTCAGTGTAAAATTGAATTTTTAAATGTAAAAATGGGCTGCAGGAAACTTCCTACCTGGAAAAGGTAGCGAAGGGGAAATACTAATAGAATGTTGAGCTGACCCGAATCCTAGGTCTAAAAAGCAAGGCTGGCCTAGTTTATTTTATCGGCCTCCTCCAGCAGCTTTTGGTGATCAAATTGGCTGGGAGCAGTATTAAACACTTCAACAAGTTTCTGCTTTTCAGGCCCTCCTGTGATATAGAACTGCTGAAACAGATAAACCAGGAGCTTGGCATCAGGCAAGGAGAGGGGGATCCTCCCATGGGAATCCGAGGGGTCATTTCCAAGGTCTCCCCGCATCAAGACTATATCTTTGGAATCAAGGAGTTCAGGGTAATGGGTTAGAATGAGATGTGGGCGTGCTTGGGAACCATGGGTTTTGTATTCCAGCAAAGAGGTAAAATATATCTGGTGGAAATGTGTTTGCATGAAGTAAAACTCATGACCCTCCTCTCGTGGGAGGGGGATCAGAAACTAGATGCAAGTTAGATATCATATTGTAACAAATTTAATGTCTTTAGAGCCAGACAACCAAACTAACTCGTATGCTTTCTTATCTTAGCTAGATATCTTATTTAAATAAAAGCAATATGAATTGTCAAATATGATTCAGAATAATAAAACCCTGAATTCCAGCTAAATATGTAAAACCATTGCTTGAAAAAAGGATATTGGATATGTAAATGGCAAAGCCAGAATCAGATCAATGGTTTTTCCAGTCCTTTATGGGGTTGAAAATGACATTTCACAGTCAGGTTAATAAAAAACTGCCAAAATCTATTTTCTTGGAAATTAAGGTTGTAATTAGGCACCAGGATGCAATGTTTAGGATAACTTGATGTGAATGAAAAGATATTCTGCAGCAGTTGGCCAAAAAACTTAGGATAATCTGAAGATAGAATCTAGTGTGGAACCCAGATTTCAGGCAAAAAAACAAGTGTCAAAAAGAAAATGAGGTTACCTGGGGGCATTTCTGTATTTTCTTTAAGAGAGATTTATAAGTTGCCCCTGGCACGACAGCAGATAGGCACTCTTTGTCGATGTGATGGGTGGTCCATATTTGGGAAATGCTTTCGGGTGTCTCGTTAACTAAGAATTCAACTTTCATGATTTTGCTAAGAGATCCCTAAAGAAGAAATTAAAAAAGACTATAAAACCAAATGTACATCCAGCTTCTCAGAACTTTTCTTAAGTTTTCTAGGAGTGGAATCTCCATCCTTTTGGATGGGATTAGTTGTAGCTACAGCTTCGGGGTTTGCTGACTTGTGGGGAGTGGTGCTTTGAGCATGTTTTTTGATGAGTTCTTCAATAGAACTAACTCCTTCTCTTAGTCAGATGTGAGTAAAATAAAACATGTCACATTTACTGTTTAGCCTTTTTAGCAAGCTTTTCTTTGTATTTTTTGAGAAGCTCATCGTTTAATGCCACTGACTGTTTTCTGTCAGTAGAAAAGGAGCTGGCAGGAGAAGTTGGGGTGCCTAGAGGTTTGGAAGTTATTCATGGCCCACAAAAGTTATAACTAATATAATTATTTTTTGCAATAAATAAAAAAATCAAATCAGTAGGTGCATAAAAAGGGTGTGCATCAAAACGTTTATGTAGGGGCGATTTAAAAGGCTAAAAAATTTTAAGATTATGATATCAAATGCAGCTTATGATGTTTATTTGAGAGAATAATCTCATCCATGCAGAAAAATATCTTGTAGATCTACCTTATTTCGGAGAAAGAATTATCATATATGATATCGTGCAAAAGTTTTATGATTCACATGGTTAGAACATGAATAATAAACTCAAAGTTTGGGTATAACTATTACTCAGTCGATAAATATGGTAAGGTAAATGAATAATAAAAATCTGACGAAAATCTATCCGTATTTAGGGAAATAAAGGCTATTTATGAAAAACAAATATTAGTAACAATAAGATTGAAACCTGTTGATCAAAAAGAATAGATTCAAAAATTTAAACAACTCCTTTACTTGTAGGACTATGAACCCAGCCGAAAGTATCGGGCCAAACAGAAGCATATGCTCGATTTCCAGCACTTTTAGAAAGACTGAGCCTGGGTAAGCCAGGCTTTCCCATGCGTATAGCTGAATTTAATATCATTTTCAATGCGAAAAATCTTTCACGGGGCAGTGTTATAAAGCTTGAGAAGCTTGTGAAATTACTCATCGCAAACTGCTATTTCATGCCAATAATATTCTTGGCACACAACACAGGTTTCATTTTTTTCATCCCATCCAGAGTAGATCTGGATGCTGTGATGCCGAATTCG